>JAOCNB020084490.1:0-12062 GCA_026546465.2 Palythoa caribaeorum | reverse complement strand
TGGACAAATTTGTCGATTAGTGTTCGTATAGTAAATATATGATCAGTTGTTCTGTTCTCACTAATAAACCCAATCTGCGAGGGATGTAAAATTTTATTATCTGTAACGAAATCAGTCATTCTACTATTTAGAATCACACAGAAAAACTTTCCCAAACAACTGGAGACACAGATGCCCCTATAATTTCCTGGGTCAGTTGTGTCACCTGATTTAAAAATAGGTGAGATCAAACCTGAGCACCAAGTAGTTGGGAAATAACCACTAGTCCCTTAGTTAGGTGATACTAATGCAACTTGTTCTCTCTCAGCCAGGAATGACTCGACAACCCCAAATAGCGTGAGTTTTAGCATTATTTTACATTGTCCATCAGCACGTAACCCATAACAATTTTTTAAAAAGCTTTTATAGTTTTTGCACGTACGCACGCATTGTAACAACTAGAGTATGTTAAATATTTCGGAAAATCATATATCAGTATACATTATTTATTTCGTTTAATAGCTTCTAAGTGACGTAAATATAATTTTTGCACGTGCGCTAAAACTATATTCACTATATTATAAATAAATATTTTATGAGCTGAAAATGTAAACGCAACGCAATACTTTGGCAGATAGCCAAGGTCATGTAGTGAACAACACATTTTGCGATACTGTTTTTATTCTTAACTGTGTTTTTCGAAATCTTTTGGATAATTTTAGTTATTGTCTTACTACAATTTTTACACGGACAGCCAGTAGGGAATGAGACGCCGGGAACTGATGGTTTAACTGCAGAGTTTTACTAATACTTTTGCCTTTCAGCCGGGAAGATGTCAATGCTCTTAAATTCCTGTACAATTAAATGGTGCTTTTAGTAAAGGTGAATTGTCGCTTTCGTCTAGCTTGGTAAACGGGTGAGTTGTCATCTCGCAACGGCAAGAAATAATTTTTTTAAAATTTTGTATTAAGAAGACTGAAGACTATTCACTAATAAGTAACTGAAGGCCAATTTCGTTCCTCGATTTCGAATGTAAAATAGCTACAAAATGTATCGCTAAACAAGTTTTTCACTGATGGCAGATAATAAAACAGGCTGATACATTGAAAATCGTTTTATTGATTTAATCAGAATTGATGTTTTTTTTTAGATTTTGCAGCGGAAAAACTTTCGACTTTGTGAAGTGACCGGACTTATTCACAAAATGTTTTACAAAAAGTGAATTGTTAGCCCATGTTGAGATCTTGGGCACAAACGTTTAACACTAAGAAAAGTTGTGTGTTCAACAATGGACATCTCACGGAAATTTTTCAGTTGCAGATGTGTTCGACAAGGATGCCATTTATCTCGTCTTCATTTGCGTTACAAAGAGCTTAAACCACTTCCCAACAACGAAACCGAAAACTTTACGATTTCCTCTTGTAATATCGCATTCCAAAGCTCAATATTAGTTTCATGTATCTGCTATTTTAAGGTTTGAAACTAAAAAAAACCGGATTTTTTTAAAATTAATATTTTCTTAAGGTTTCTTCCCTCAAACTTACTGAAAGCGTATAATTTTTTTTCCTTTTGTGCGAAGAAAATTGAATATTGTTAAAAAAAACCGATTGATAAGATTTTGATGTTTTAATACGTAATACTGTAGCATTGTTTCGCCGATAAGAAAGAAGTATATTTGATCTTCCAATAAGAGCAGAGAATAGGTGAAAAACGTTTTGCAATGCAAATTCTATATCAATTGTTAAAGCGCGTGTCACAAATAATATGAACAATTACTTCCGACCGGCAAGTTGATCAAGTGATCATAATTTTGAATTTGTTGTTGTTTGTACGTTTGGCCACCAAAAAAAAACGTGATAGGACACCAGCAACAGCACTCCAATACCTGCAAGAGAATTAGACTACATATTTATTTTTTACGGCCATTCGAGCATTTGACAGAACCGAGTGTTTCTTAATCTGTCATACTTGTTGTTACATTTAATCGCGGAGAAAACAAATTAGCATTTTAAGAACGGAAAGATATATGAACACTTCACTTGACGAACCGGCTTACATTGATTACAGTCATCATATGGCTAAAAAGGAAATCTTACAGCAATTCCTGGAGTGCAGTGACAGTGGAGTGATGTGTAAAATTGTTGATCGTGCGACCAAAGATGAAGATGGCGATTTTGTTTGGGTATTTGCGAACGTCTATAGAAATTCAAGGTAAGGCGGAGATTTGCCGCATGCATTTGCCGATACAAATATCGATCTTTCTCTTCTATTTTAATGTCTGTTTCAGTTTTACTGAAAGTTAACCAAGATAAATTTTTTTAACTTTTAGTCTTCAACAATGCACTACTTTTGCTACATTTTTAAAAATTATTATTTATTGCCGTTAAAGATGGCTGTAATTTTAATTTTGATTTTATTTCATTTTCGAAAACACGTGTAGTGTCATACTTGCTTTTGCTTGTTTTGGGTAATAAAGCTGAAATGAGACAGTTGTTCTAATCACTGTTTTTTTTAAATGTTTCTGGTAAACTTTGGCAGTTATTTGATTTGCTGAGAATTAAACATGTCTTTATTATGACAAAAACCCCTACAAACTGTTTTGAAAACAAATGAGTTCCCTTTAAAGTAAAAAAATCAACGGCTTACCGCGTAGAGGCGGAAATGGAATATAAATTTGAAGACAAAAAGAGGGAAAACTTTTAAGCCAGCTTAGTTTCTGTACCTGAAAGTTGTTTGTGTTTAATCTTTAATCAGTATACTTTGTTATGATATATATGTCATGCATCAAAAAGAATGTGTTTATATAATTGTTCACGTTAAAACTGACTATTCAGTCCTAAATGAAATAAATTCCGTTGGCGAGTAAGGGTTACCATGAACTTCAATCTTTCACTTTCCGTGCACTGAAACCGGCTGATAAGTTATAGGAAATTCAGTGTTAGAAATCACTATCACTCCACGGCAGCCTGGCTTTGATATATAGATTGTACATGTGCTCTTAAAATAGCATATCATGCCTCATGACCTTGCTGGTGTCATTTGTGAAATTAATGCCAAAAAAGATAAATATACAGCTATTAATTTATGTTACTGTAGCTAACTATACTGCTGCCAAACTTTCTCTCTCGCATGCTCAGAAACTTATTTCAGTTTTGCTCCTAATAGAATTAAAGTGATAGTAAAAAGCATACCTCCTCTAGTTTCGTTTAAGGATTCTTTATACCAGTGAGTGAACACCAGGTATTTGTAGAAATGTTTGTTCGTCTTGGTTGGATTCATTTTTATAGAACAAAAATAGTAGCAAAAAATATTCAAAACAACTGGTTACTGTGCCAGCTCTCCTTCGAAAAATTAATTACAAATCATTATATACTAAACTCCTGTACTGTCTAAGTTTTAAATCCTGTACGAAAATTATTAAACTTATAAGAGAAATATGTTTAATCTGCGAAGATATGTGTAGTTTTGATAACGTTTTGCTGCTAGCTAAAATGAATCCAAACAAACACTACTACAATGCCTAGTGTCCAGTATCCGGTTATAAAGAATCCTTAAACGAAATAGCAAAAAATTATATTATAATGATTATTTTATGAACAATACATCAAATATTAAAAACATATGGAAAGAAATTAGGAAGTTTTTAGTATCACACTTAAACTCACTCCCAAACCAATGGATAGTTTAGTACCCTAAAACGAAAGAGCACTATGTAGCTCATAAAAAGATGTAGTACTATAAAGTTCTTGCAAAAATATTCACAACAAATGAAACGGAAGCAGGTTGATTATGCAACGTCGCACGTGACTTTTGACATTTTCTGAATTTACGGCCGGAAATGTAAGTATGCTGCGACGAGTTGAATTTATAGTGTTTTACGCTCTGACAACTTGGTATATTTGTACCTGACAAGCGATATTTTGACGCCAAGTTGCTCTGTAATCCTCGATTTTTCTTCGGTTTGTCGTTTAATTTTTTCTTAATTATGGAGCAAATTTGAACCTCTTTGTTCTTAAAAAAATTATTCTAACAAAAATACATAAATTATAATCTCTTTCATTTCCCATCAGAGCGCGATTAATAAAGTCCTTCCGGGGGCATATAAACACAACGATTGGCCGGGTCAATAAACAACCAGTCTTTGTAATATAAAGGCCTACACAATAATATTCTAAATATTAAAAGCAGAAGCCATATGCAGTCGTTGACTGCCTATTTTATATTTCTTTATGTTTCAAGCCGATTAGATCATTTGATAACCCGACGGCAGGCAGCAGAATTCTCATAAATGGTTGCTTACAGCTTTTTCCGTTCCATAATAATAATTTCAATAAAAGCGGTGTGCGTATCTTTTGCGACATTTTCCTAGCACTTATAAATCTGAGAATATACCAGATTTTGGACTAATAACAAAAGGGATTTTAGACAAGATTAGGTGAGTTTTTAGTCAGGATTGGTACAACTGTTTGCAGTGGGAATCATTATCAGGCGAAATAGGGAAAGTTTTGAGCCGATAACAAGTTTCTTAGCATAATTTAGGGCATACTTCGTTACTTGTGCAATGATTTATGGACATGCAATCACATATTCCAATCAGGATTTTATTTTTTCCGATTTATTATTGAGCGAGTGTATAATAGCCGCGAGTGTGTATTGCCGGGCCATTTTGCGCGCGCAAAAGTCTCGTCCAGCGTACATTTACTAGCCATCTACTTGAACTTTCCTCGACATACGAGATCTAATATAACTTACGCCAAATGAATTGTAACTGGTTCAGTGGACAAGACCGGATACGGTTTGTATGTTAAACTGGGATTTTACTTTGTACCCGACGGGAAGTGAAAATATTGCATCACGGTGAAAATATTGCATCACGGTGGACGTGATGGGAAGTTGTACTTGTAGGCTATAGAAATTCATGTGAGTACTTTGTACTTAACTTCGAAGAAAAGGAAATGTTGAATTTACACTTTTTAATTTTTTTCATATTTCTCATATTTTCATGTACGTAAATGTTTAATTTGATGGATTATTGGACGTACACGCTTTTTTTATAAGCACCCGGTGCACGTTCTAATCTTCAAACAGGCCGACGTCTGCTTCAAGTAAGGTCGAAACCACGCTTGGAGCATGCTATGTACGTAAACCTTGACAGATGTGTCAACTCTAATGACACCTTGTCATTTGTCAACGTGCGTTCAGTCAAGCACGACAAAATTAAACGTTCCGAAAAATTGTGCTTGGTACGATTCGGGGGTTCAAGTGTGACCACAGCCTTAAAGATAAGAAAGTAACCATTGGTAATTGGGCAAACAATAAGATATGCGTTCAGTTCCTAATTTTCGCATGAAATAGTCGTTTCCACTTTGGAAAACCTGTGCAGTAAAACAAGTGTACAGCTGTAGTAAATACGAATGCTTGGCTGACTGATATGCATTGTGAGCTGTATGAAAAATTGTCTGTGCAGCTGAATTACGGTGATACATGCTGACTGACGTGTCAGTCCCATCCCTTTTTCGCCTTTGCCATTGAATATCGTAATTCAAGTAATCTTGAAAAAATGTGTGAAATCGATCGAAATCCGAAACTATTCCGAACAATGTCAATCCCAGCATACGTACCTCGCGCGTCAAGCAAGTTTTCACTCTTACCTTCTTAACATCCCAATGACAAAATGTCATTCTGTCTTAAGGGCAAATGCCACAAAAAGCAAACTAATACAACAAAAGATTAAATTTGTTTTCGTGCTAAGGGTAATCCGTAAGTGCCACACAAAAAATTTTGGCCCGAAAGTGCCAAGTCAAAAACTGTTGGCCCAAAATTGCTACACCAAAATTTTGGCCCGATAGTGCTAAACCAAACAATCTTGGCCCGAAAGTGTCAAACCAAAAATTGTGGCTCGAAAGTGCCAAGCCAAAAAAAATCTTGGCTCGAAAGTGCCAAGTCAAAACATTTTGGCCCAAAAATGCCAATTTAAAAAACCTTGCCCCAAAAGTGCGAAGTCCAAAAATCTTGGCCCGAAAGTGCCAAACCAAAAACTCTTTGCCCGAAAGGGGGGAGGGGGTGGGTGGAGGGGATATCTACTTCTTGTGCCTTGCGTGTGAAGATTTGACTACAATGTCAGCGATAACGGAAAAAAATCGATGCCTTCCTGCACATGAAACCTAGACTCGTTCTTAACGCCAAAGTATGTATAGCAAACATGTCGACCCTTCTCTAATATCAAGATTGTAGTCACACAGATATATTACCACTTCACGTGTCGGATTTAATTAACAATTACAACACGAGCTCATCATCATAGAATGACGAAGGCGAAACTCGAGTCATTCTATCAAATGCCGATTGAAATTTCAAGAGAGCAACTATACTAAATGGTTCAGTAGAAATCTCTGGAGAATAAACAAATGAACAACAATTATTTTTAGATAAATAAAGGTTTAACTTATTAAATCAATTAATGTTGATGATAAACAGGTTTTGACTGCAGATGTACTTGACAGTCTGTCAACTGAAACCTTCAAATTAATTTTTTCTTACGTTATTCTCCAATTTTTATTGGTTCTCGCCTATGATCTATTAGAGGGCAGTCTCACGATTGACGTCAATTTTATTTTGTTGTTATATAAAACGAATAGTTTCCATGTTGCCTTGCATCTGTCCAGTAATAGATCACAGAGGACGTCTAACTGTTGTAAGAGTATCGGTGACACACTCGACTATCGCCCCTTGTGCCACTTTTTTGTTATGATCTCTTTCTTCTAACCACAAGGTCCCAGTTCAAACCCCGGCTCATCTGAGTGTTGAACTGTGTGACCTTCTTTTCCACCAAAGTTGATTCGGCTTTCCATTCTCCCTAGGTCGGTAAAATGAGTGACGGGTTAGCGTTCCGTCCAGGGGAGTCAATCACTGTCATCCGTCTAACATTACAGAAACCGGAAATAAGCAACAGCGCCAATGGGCCACTTTGGCTCGTAAAAGGATTTAGCTACAACCTCGTACAGACTTATGTTCAAGAACTTGTTACTCTTAAGCCGCCAACCAAGTACTCCCTCAGAAGTGACAACTCTCTACTGCTACTTTCTCTTATTCAAGATGGCTTATCTTTGGAATCATCTACCGAACTATATCAGAAACATAAAAAATTCTTACAATGTTTTAAGTCTCATTTAAAAACATATTTATTCAAATCTTATTTTTATTCATAGATAGTTTATGAGACTAGTATATTGCGCATTATTTTATATACTATAAATAGCGCAGCTGAACATTTTTACTTAAACTGCGCTTTAGAAATTCCATTTTTATTATATTGTTATATTGTTATTATTATCACATTATCATTATTATTGTTGTTGCTGCTGTTGTTGTTGTTGTTGTGGCTCACAGCAATTTCCTTGATTCAGGCAAGACATCAAGCTACACCCTGTAGCCTCAGGCGTCTGTCACCTTTATTAAAACCCTTGCAGTTCCAAGCAGACAAACCTTCTGCAACATCTCAACTGGGCATTCAATCTTGCCCTTAGATAGCCAGTCTTGAAATCGATGGCTAATTGTCCTTGGGACGTCAATAACTATAGGGAAAACACTAACTGTCTTAAGCTTCCAAAGCCTTTTAATATCACTGTTATTTCTCTGATATTATCATTGTCATTGTCATTGTCATTGTCATTGTCATTATCATTATCATTATCATTATCGTTATCGTTACCGTTACCGTTACCGTTATCGTTATCGTTACCGTTATCGTTACCGTTATCGTTATCGTTATCGTTATCTTTATTATCATTTAGATGATTTTATCTGATTCGTTGTTTTAAAATCTAGATGCCCGAATGGACACAGTCAGGAATGTGATACAACCTGTGGACACGCAGAGGCAAAGCTAGTTAAAGATTTATCTGATAAAAGAATGGATGAAATTATACAAGCGCATGCGCAGAAGGAAGTACCGCTGATGACTATTGAGATGGCGGGAAACCCGTGTCGAGCATGCAGCGAACTTATACTAGAATTCTTTAAATATTATGGACAAGAAATTTTAATCAAGGTGCAACAGTTTAAATCTCGTAACAGCAATTTGTCAGGCATCAACGTGTCTTAGTAGAAAGATCAGAGACTTTTTATTTCGTGTATCAACCAAGTTGTTAGAATGGGTTGGATTGTAATGAGTAATAAATTGTTAAAGCTAATGGTGTACACTCATTCCTGATTAGTAAATAAGCCAATAGGACTGTACCCAGCCGTCTCAACGGATTCATTCATTCACTCACTCACTCCAGCCCAACCCGGCCTTTACTCACTCATTCACCTATCCACCCAGCCACCCACCCACTTACTCACTCACTCAATCATTAACCCACTCACTCACCCACCCACTTAATCACTCACTCACTCAATCACTAACTCACTTACCCATCCACTCACTCACTCACTCAATCAATCAATCACTAACTCACTCACCCACCCATTCAATCACTCGCTAACTCATTCATTCATTCATTCGTTCGTTCGTTCGTTCGTTTGTTTGTTTGTTCGTTCGTTCATTCATTCATTCATTCATTCATTCATAATTTCAATTAAATGTATAATTTACAATACTACCAAACCTGCAAATAGTTCTTGCTGATCTAGCTATAGACTGTTCAGTAGATTATAAAAGGAAATAAAACGCAAATAAATGGAATTATCATAAAAATGCAGATAGTAAAACAATATTGATTGAAATGATGAGTGTTCAAAAATTTGTAAGTAAAACCAAGCAGTATGCTATCTCACTCCAAATATTCTACTTGTTTGAGATTATTAAAATTATTTCAGGAATGCCCGTACACGATTCTGGCGGCGTGGTTGGCGCTGCCATTCAGCCACAAGGTCCCGGGTTCAAACCCAAGCTTGAGAATTTGTGTGGCCATCTTTTCCCACCAAAATGGCTCAACTTTCCATCCTTTTGTCTAGTTTTGAGGTCGGTAAAGTAAGTACCAGTCTTCTGCTGGGAGTTACTTGGAGGGGTTCATTGTAGCCCCTTCCAAATTGCCTTAACGACAACCGTTGCAGTTGTTGTTTTGAATGGAAAATTCACTCAGTAAGATGCACAACCAGTCGTGAATTAAAACTGTTAGCGCATACTTTCTCTATGTATTGTTTTATAGATGATTTGCTGTTTCAAAAGTTTCAGAATAACACGACTACATCCTGTTGTTTTATAGAAGCAATGATATAAAAGTTGAGAAGATAACCTTAATTGATTAAAGTACCTGATTTTATGATCCGGGTTAATGCGGCATTTTTCTCTTAGGGACCAAAAATAGAGCGAACTTTTTAATGGTTGGTATAATAGCATACTCAAGCTCTGAAAACGTATAGTTTAATATAAAGAGTGCAGGGTTATCAACATTTTCAATTTAAAAGTTTTTCAAGTGGAAGAAATGCGACTCCTTATCATGAGAGAGTAAGCAATTTTCAAAATGAAAACTTTAGTTCATTTGCTGAAAAATTATTGGTGTGGCTTCGGCTTCTTCAGTGACTGTGATGCACGGTCCCTGTACTCTATTAGCAGTTGTTATATGACTCGAATGCGATCTTGATGTATGCGTGATGTTGTCCTTCAATAGCATGGCTTGGTATAACTGAAGCATTATAATTTTTGCTATCCTTGCTCAATTGGCACTGAATCTTTGATTGCCAAAGGCGAGACCCGGATTTGATCTCCAGCCTTCCCGAGGTTTGAACAATTGCGCGTCCTTATTTTCATCACAATGTCCGCGTACATAGATTTTATGAAAATGTTAAGCTAGTCTCCTAATTTCTTAATTCTTTATCGGGGCACTTAAAAGAACTCACACATTTGTCGATAAGAGTAAGTTTATGTCCCAGTGTTGCAGTTTATAGCCCTTGGTTAAAAATGAGAAAGAAGCGAATTTACGCAAGGCAAGTCTTGTCTATTACCGTTTTGCGTTCGCAAAGGAGCAAGAAGCGAAAATCAGCAAGGCAAGACTTGTCAATTATCGTTTTGCGTTCGCAAAGGAGCAAGAAGAGAAAATAACCAAGGGAAGTCTTGTCTATTACCGTTTTGCGTTCGCAAAGGAGCAAGAAGCAAAAATCAGCAAGGACTAACTGCAAATTCCCCCAAAATGCATGAACAATATTATACAACGCCACTGACTACCATGGGGCACAAGTCGACTATTCGACTTTATTATGTTTCATTCGACTGGCTACTTTTACATGAAAAAATGTTTAAAACGCTTCATCTTTTTTTTATTAAAATGCAAGTTGTTAATATTGTTTTTGAATGTCTAAAAAGGTAGTTAGTAATAGATGAAATATGAGTGGGAGTTCTTTCCGTTATTTGTTTTGGTAACTGCACATTACAGATCAGACTTGAATATTTTATCGTACTTGTGAAATGAAAACAATCAATTGAATGCAAATTATTGTTATGCGAATTGGTAATTGGACATGCATACCAAAATGCTGTACGTCTCACATGAGAGAGTGCATGGGACAATAATAGAACTGTTAATTAAACGATTCAGTAATTGGACGTGCATGCTAAAATGTTGTACGTCCAACACGAGAGAGTGGATTGGACAATAATAGAACTATTAATGATTTTCAGTCACTGCCAAACCGTGAGTGAGGCAAAAATTTCCTTGCTGTCTGAAACAATACCTAAAAATATCGAATACAGTACAAAATGGGCGGTGAACGTTTTTACTGCCTGGCAGAATACGAGAATGAACAAAAAAGCGCATTTGGAAATGTTGGAGGCAACAGACTTGAGTAAACCAATGTCGAGGACCAGTCAGTCCCGCTCGCCACATGTCTGAACAGTTTAAACTTGTGCCGTGGCTCTGCAAGTGCATTCGTAAAGTGATGGCGAAGCAAACCGGGGAACGCTTCCCTTCTAAGACGCTGTACCTACTTGTCTACGGTATTAATAGCCATTTGGGAAATGTACAGGGGGAGATGGAAAAAAGTGAGAGGAGGTAAAACGACATTCTTTGAAATAATATTTAATCACGTGTCGTGTTTATTTGTATGTTCCGTTTTAACCAGTATATTTTTTATATTGTAAAGGTTCACCATGTTTCGAAAAACATTTAACATTACATTCTATGACAAAAACATGGACATTGTGTTTTTCATTTTAATCAGTAGAGATCTGTATCAAAAGTTAATGAATACTAATTAGCCGAGCAGGAGTTTGTATGTATATATATATATGCGTTATTGAACAAGCGTTAGGTCAAGATGGCTGGATATTGGTCAAGTCCTTCCATATAACAACAAAAGTTAATTCTACTAAAGTGAAGCGATGAGAAGTCACCAATATCTAGTTAACAAATTGATTCCATGTTGGCGTGCGTCTGTTCAGTAATAGATCATTGATGACGTCAAACTGTGGTAAGAACAAAAAGCCGAGTATATCACTGATGTTCTTACCACAGTTTGACGTCCTCTATGATATATTTTTGAACAGACGCACAAAAACATGGAATCTATTTGTTTTATATAATAAAAAATTAAAAAAATTGTAATTGTGACGGCAAGCGTGCGTCTGTCCTCTAATAGATCATAGGCGAGAACCAATCAAAATGGGAGAATAGGTTGGGTTATTATATAAAGCCTTATAACTATCTCTCCTCCGATCTTTCCCATACTTTCACCTAAAGAAGATCTTTAGTCCAAGACGTTTTAAAACAACTTTTTTCATGGTTTCCAAATTTTAAAATTTTAATTGTTTCTGTAACACTTATGCAGCCATTGCCATTTAATCATATATATATATATATATATAAATAAATAAATACGATCTATTTAGTCACTCTGTCGCTACAGATCTGTTTCATGCAGCGCTGCTGCAATCTTCAGGCGACTGATTTATTATTTAGAACGACGTTCAATGAAATGCGGTATTTGCATAAATGGACAATAGGTACAGGTTTAACAATAGTCTCTAGATCGAACAATGGCTTCTTAGTTGGACAATGGGATAAACAGATACTGGAGAAAAAGAATAAAGGACGTCAATAACAGGTGGGAAAGTTAGTGTTTACATAGTAAATGTTTTTTGCGAT
>JAOCNB020084461.1:0-12063 GCA_026546465.2 Palythoa caribaeorum | reverse complement strand
AAACATTTAAATACAGTCTAAAGACAATTGAATATTAAATATTTAAAGAAAGATTGACATGCATAATTTGTTGGTTTAAAACGGGTTTAATTATCTGATATGCATGGCTTCCTTTAACTTAATGGATCTATTATTTTGAAGCACTCACTAGAAAATGCCGCGCGGCATTCATTTGACTGCGCAAGATGTTTTAAAAATACGTGTTGTCCCTAAGATGCTCGTAGACGCGTGTGCCAAAGTGTCGACGGGTTTCCCCCACATAGCAAGAATGACATCTTGCACATGTAAATTTGTATACTACCGGCGACCTGAGCTCCGCGGGGACAGGGTCTTTCACTGAGTTTAACAGGTTGCTAATTTTGTAGCTACTGTAAACTAATTTGATTTTTATATCTTAAAAAATTTCTTTGCCAGATTGTTCATTCTTTTTTGTGCAAATTCACAATCTTGAAAATCGGCTGGGGGAAAATGCCCCCCCCCCCTCCCCCCGAGTCACTGTGTGCTAAGCAATGGACGTCATACAAGCCTCGGTCAATCCACTAGAAAATGACTTCAATGATGAGAGAGACTAACCAGTTCACCAAAATATCTGAAGCCAGGTGAAAAGAAGAAACTGACAACATCGATGTTGAAGTCATTTCAAGATACCAGGAAATCCCCATTAAAACAGCATTTACACCCATTTGCGGTAAAACACACAGCCTGGCATTTTGTTTTCAACATCTGATTGTTTTTTAGTAGATGTCAATCAAACTCCGTAGACCAGTATTTTACCCAAGTCCTTACGTTGTCATAGAAAAGAAGCAAAAATTGGGGCATTTCAATTTCAGGGTTAGGCAAATCACTGGTCAACATAATCTCTTCACGCCATTGAAAACAAACGGCCGGACAGCAAGTGTTACTGCAGTAGGTGTCATATGATTTTTGTTTTTTTCTTCCTCTTGCAATTTTTCCTTTAGGGTTAATTGTAAACCACTGGCCTGTCTCGATTAGTTTATACTATTTGCAGGTCAGTGGTGTATAAACATCTGTAAAATCTCAATCATTAAATAAACATTAAATTGAATTGAATTATTCACGAGCAGGTTTAACTTCCTGTTGTTCCTCAGGCTAAATTTGAGATCATCTTTACTCAGTCTAAAATAAACTTCATTACAACAATAAATGGTTTTCACGGTTTAAACCAAAGTTTCACGACGGCTTAATTAAATGTGGTCTAAACTTCATTTTAATAACCTGTTAATCCTAAATGGTTTGAAATCAGATGCTGCGTCGGTGTTTCTATAGAAACAGTTTGATGATTATTTTAAGGTTAACACCGTGAATATAGACGAAAACTGATGTTTCGGACGATAGTCCTTCGTCAGAGTGGAGTGTCATCAAACTGTCTCAATAGTTTGATACTTGGTCTGTCATTTTATTCAAACAAGATATTTTAAAATACTCACCTAAAGTCCGTGGATGCCAAGACTTCGTAGTAATACATTAATTTGACTTTGTTGTGCAAGCGTGAGTGCGCCTGACCTGACGGAACACCAGGTTTGTATTTCCACTGTAGCACATATACGCCAGGAATAGAACACACATGTGTACCCTACAACACAAGCACAAGTTAATTCCCTCCATTACCGACGCAATACAATTAGATACAGTTAACTGCTATGCAACATAAAACACAACACGATACAGTATACCGCTATGCAACATATAACACAACACGGTACAGTATACTACTATGCAACATATAACACAACATGATACAGTGTACTGCTATGCAACATATAACACAACACGATACAGTATACTGCTATGCAACATATAACACAACACGATACAGTATACTACTATGCAACATTTAACAACGCGATACAGTATACTGTAATGCAATATATAACACAACACGATACAGTATACTGTAATGCAACATATAAAACATTTTTCAAAGCTTTGTACAACGTATATCAAAAACTTGACTATGAATACCTAATTTTTAACTTTAAATTACCTTGAAATAATTGACGTCCTTTGCTTGCTGCAGTTTTTATCACTGTGATGTACATTTAACATCAAAATGTAATGAAAACAGCAGTTTTAGGCTTTTTCAAGAATTTCAAGAATTTCTTGTGGTTGAAGGCAAGTCACGGTGTAGAGCTGGTAAAGCCCAAGTAAATACAATAGTGACCAGCACATGAGAGTAAGACCATTTTCGTTGATTCGAATATATATTTTTCACTCAAAATTTTCGAATTTCACACAATAACGCTACTGTCCTAAGATTTTGGACTTTCCACATCTTTTCAGGTTCAAACCATTCAACTAAGGATTTGGTCACGTTGCAGGTCGTAAGGCCACACTGAGAAAAGCGCAAAAGATGTACAGCATCATTATTAAAGTTGCTGATGACATAATTTTATTGGAAAGAAAACAGATCCTTGTTTCTGTGAATACTGACAATTAAGTGCGAGGCAGTAAAAGTGCAAAAGAGAGTGTCACATACCTGTATTGATTCACCGTCCTGGCAATGACGGGGTTTCTCTACAACGACAGCATCAACACCAGCAATAATACCAGCTCCTGACGCAGACAGAGCGCTGCTGTTGCTACCAATACTGGTCAGGCTGCCACTGCTTGCCTCCTTGGGCCGCTTGTGCTTGAAAACAGTGAACGTCAAGTCTCCTCTGATCACATCGAAATCCCATGTTATAACCGACTCTGCCTCATTAATGGTTACCAGCACCTACAGCAGGTAACAAGTAACAGTTAACGCTCTTGAAAACACACTTATACTGATAAACTGTTATCCAAAACACGTTGGCATAAGCGAACGTTTGCTGTTCACTAAAATTTGCAAAAATTAAAAACAAACAAAAGGTCTCTCAATGATAGAATATGACTATACATAATATTATCACAGAGTTCATACAAATTGTTTGATATGAGATTTAAGGACCTTTTAGGTTTTGAGGCATTGCTAAAACACCACGACCTCACTCTGGTGCTGAGAATTAAAAACAAATATACTTCGACTGTTTCAGTCTGTGATAACTTAAAGAATTTCAATTTTACAGCAATTTTCGTACCTCAAGAGGAGATCCTTTACTGACATGCGCAGTCTGGTATATATCACTTCCAAGTGGATGGTCCTCGTCACTGGAAAACTCAATTGAGCGGTACAAGCTTTTGGGCACCATTCTTCCTTCCTTTATATCACAATCACTTGGTCCTCCAAGAAAATCTGGAATATACGCGGTAGGGATAAAATCTGCAAGACCCCCAGGGCCTTGATAATCATTACCTCCGTAAATAAGGAATTTGTTTCTAGTATTCTCATCAATGAATGGACTAACTAAAGTCCAAAGAACACCAAATATTCGTGGGGCTCGCACAATCAGGAGTCGACCCATGGTCTCTGGGTAGTTCCCTTCAACAACATCAATCACTTTCAGCAGTGCTTTCACACCTGTATTTAATAATAATCAGAGAAACAGTTTGGATATTAGGTATTACGCAATAGAAAACTTTCAAACTGTGATGGCTCAGGAAACAAATGAAAGGTCGGTTTGTACCAATTATCACTCGCAGCAAAGAGAATGCTAACCTGGTCTCCACAAATGTCTCATGCTAAGTCCCTCTAGATCACAAATGCATGTCCAGGAACTGTTGAATATACAACACATTGATAACATTTTACTTTTACATTTTACCCCTAAACGTGCTTACTATTCAACACTTTATTGTGAATACACAGCAAGACTTTTCTATGTATTGCTTGAATGTAACTCATCGCGCCAAAATTCAACAACCTAATGTAAAAAATTGAACTTGAGTTTCATATATGTATTCTTTTTACTTGCTCTTTAATCACGTTAGTTTTATATTTATCATGATATAGTTTTATATGTAATTGTTATCGAAGACCCACTTATTTGACATTCACAATCATATCAAACCATCCACGTTACATCATTTTTCAAGTAACATCACAGCACTGTTCAAAAAATGTTTATGGAGTGTACTGTAACACTGAAATTTTGCTCTTTATTTTGTTCTACTTTCTATTATAATGGTAGAAAATAAACATATTGTATTGGATTGCACTGCATTGTATTGCATTGCATTGCACTGCATTGTATTGTATTGCATTATATTGCATTGTATTGTATTGCACTGCATTGTATTGCATTGCATTGCATTGCATTGCACTGTAATGTATTGCATTGTATTGTATTGCATTATATTGCATTGTATTGTATTGCATTGCATTGTATTGCATTGCACTGTAATGTATTGCATTGTATTGTATTATATTATATTGCATTGTATTGTATTGTATTATATTGCATTGTATTGTATTGCATTGCATTGTATTGCATTGCATTGCGTTGCATTGCACTGTATTGTATTGTATTGTAATGTATCGTATCCTACGCTATTGTTCCATATACCGAGCATGAAAATCAAAACACAAAAGGTTAATTTTTCCAAATTCCAAAACTAAATTTTCAATAAAATGGTAAAAAAGGAGTAACATGCCTGACAGGTTTACCAGTTGTTCTGGTCAGTTCCTCAGTTCTCCTCAGGCCCTCTTCATTAATACAAAGAACCTAGAAAATTATACATCTTAATCAAACAAACCAGGTAAAGTATGGGACAAGTGAAACTATTTTTATTTCAAAAACGTTAAGACTGAGGTCATTTTAACTTAGATATTTTTAAGTAGGGAAAAAATATGAGTGTCAATTGTATATATAAATATTTTTAAAAGGAGTATAAGAAAAGTCATTTATGCATTGTCATTTATAAAGACCTGAATTTGTTATTCATGCTTAATTAATGGTAGGCATATGAATACATCTCATAAGATTATTTCCAAGTACAAGAGTTTTTGAAACTGATCTATAAACATACAATATTCGTGTACAATGTTTACAAGATTTCTACTACTTTTTACAAATTACTTCCATGTGAAATAGTTGATTACCAGTAAAATATCCAGTACATACATGTTTGAGGAATCCATCCTCACCAACAGCCTTCAATAGACCTTTAACATCCATACAACCAAGTCTAAGAATGTAGACTGGACGACCCTCTGAAATAAAAAATAATAAGTTATATTTAAGTAATAAAAATAATCAAAGTTTCTGTCAAGTTTAAGTTTATTCAGACGTTTAAATGCAACTGTGTTAAGATACAAGAGACAAAAAATCATTGCTCCATTGGAAAACTGTAGTTGTATTTATGTTCAAATAGTTAAAAAGTGCTTGGCATTTTACGTCGTTATCGAAGCTTAAACTCAACTAAAAACAACAAGGTAGGGAATAAACAGGCTTTTTTAAATTAAGCGTGTAACACTTGTTCCACATCAGAAAACCTGCCTGTCCTCTTTTGCAAATAAGTTACATTACCTTTCTCAGAAAAAGTCAGTTGGTGGCAAATACGAACGTTTGATCCTTGCACGAGCTCTAATCTAAATAAATCGTTACGTTATGTCATATCTGAAGTGTTTATTGGCCAACACTGAATCAACACCCACTTATTTCCTATCCCGCTGTCCTTCAGTTGCGTTTTTTAACTTAATGACGTAACAATTAAAACTGATTGACCTTGTTAAGATGATATAGGATGAGACTAAGTTTACAACTATCTTACAGTTAAAATGGCCAAGGGACAAGTTAAAGCTGACTTTAAAACAGCATTAACGTGGTGTCAAGTTGAAATGCAGTATGAAGATATTCGACAATAAAGGAAACTGCCAACACATTGATTATGATTTCAATAGCTTTGATTAACGCTAATATAATAGCAAGTTCTTCAACTAGTAACCAGCATGTGTATCCTACTGCCCGTGGTTGAACTACATCTACATTGGAGACAGAATTGCTGGGAAAGCAATTTAAGAAACCAAAAGCTTTATAACCACGAACCTGTGCAACCATGAGTAAACAAGATAAAAAGTACTTTGCTTGTGTACAAGTCAAAACATGTATAAATGGCACTGTGTTTTAAAGCGAAAAAATGACACTTTACTGTTTTCAACATCTGTTGTAAATCTTCATGGGTACAAGTCCAGTTTCGCGGAGCACTGCTGTTCTAACATCGGAAAACACATGAATCTAAACATGGATGTACCGATGTTCTTGATCGGAGCAACCAGAACTCTAAAGAAGTGTCTAAGTCACACATAACTCATGCAGTATTTTAGTACTGCAATGATAAAATATTATACATGAGGCAGTAAAGTTTACCTTTGTCAAAGTGGTGCCAGCCTCCACAATAATAGTCCAGTAAAGGTTCAGGTGGATTCCAAATCTTCAGAATTTGATCAATATTATGATGCCTCCGCCATGCTAGTGACTGACAAAGCATCTCAAAAGCCTGAATAATTTACAAGCAAAACATAAGTTAAGCACAAAAATAGAGATATATGCTCAAAGTACAGCAACATTATTTATTCTTCTAAAAAGGGTTAGGAAGTTATGAATGTACTCCAGTAAATTTCAAGAACAATGTTTCAGTGCAGCTCGCACCATCCTCAGATGGGAATGAGACATCCTTACAGCAGTGCTAATCTTGAGGAAACCCCACAACTTTGAATTCATATTAAAGAAAACCAGAGTTAATACATACATTCCAATATGTTTGGTCTGTTCATCAAGTCTCGGTCAATGGTAAGAGATCAATGTGAGCAATACTTTATTGTGAAACAATCCTCCTGTTTTCAAGCACAAGTTTAACATTTTCCACCAAAACTTGCGAAGTTCCTCATTTTTACACTGTCATTTATGTTGATTTTAAATTCACTTTGTCAGAAAGATATATAAAACTAGTTAGAAAATGAAAACTAGTGTCTCACTTAATCACTTTGAAAATGTTTATACTACATCTATACATCCAAGAAACGTCAATACAAATTCCTTGAAAGTAATTGTGTTGCCTCAGTAAACATAAGACTTGATCACTCGACTCCTGGGAAGCAGATGTTGTCCAAAGGCCTGAGATAGCAATCAAAATACATACTAATATCGCCACTGTCGCTGAGTTTGTACATACTAATTGCTGTGATAAATCTACTGCATTTTCATTCTAGCTAATGTTCCTTTCTTTCATAGTACTGACTATTGTAGATGTCAAACGTTTTTGAAATAGCTGTATACTTACTTTCTCTAAGTTAAAATCTCTAGCCCTTAAAAACCTCAAAAGAATTGCATCATTTGGCATCTGATAAAAAAGGAAATCAAAGTTAGCATACTATGGATATTTACAAATATATAAGCATGAAATGGTGTGACCATCAACACAATGTACAAAAGTTTTAAAAACTATATATGATTGTGCTTTGAATCCATAACATGAACTTTATTAAGCTCATCACTTAATATAAATCATTTAAAAAATGTGGTATGAAATTTTAAACAGTAATGATAATTGTCGCACATACCTTGCCCTGATGTACAGCACCCAGTCTTTTTCGCAACTGAAAGAAACATGCAAATTACAGTGTATAACAAACTTTAACTTTAATTATTCTATAAATTACAATAGTTTTGAATGATTAAAATTATTTCTCTGATAAGTAATTTAAACAGACTTTCAACTGTTAATTTTCAATATCAAACTCATTAATTATTCACAAAACGTTAAAAAAAGAAATCGTAACCGTGAAGAGCATCTTTAAATTTCATACAGATCTATTCCATACAGATCTCTTCCATATTTGGATGTAATAAAACTTCAAATTTCTTTGCCATATCAACTTTTATTTAAAAAACATTAGCACAATATGAAAAAATTAGCCTAGACGTTCAATAAGTAAGATAAAATATTCACGTCCAAACTTTATGGGCCTTAAAACAGCTTGCCTTCAGCTCGCACTTTTAAATGCCCTTACAGATCTCCTGCTCATAATTATTTTATCTATTACTTAAAACACGAACATGTGAATCAATCTTCAATTTCAACAATACTGTTTGCATTCTTAAAACCCTACTTTGTGAAAGCCCATTTCAAACTGCAGTTGTAAAACTGTTCAAAACAACAAAGTAAGTCCATGACAACGGAGTACACATTCCACTCTAAAAACTCATGCTCACGACTCACGATTCTGAATCAGGAATTGTGCCCAGGTAGTAAGGCAACTTTTAGGCTGCAGTAAAACAATTCGACCAATGCTAACTATTAAAATATTATACCGCTCATGTTGCAATGTCAATAATACTCCTGTAAAATAATGTATCTAAACAAAAAATCACAAACACAGTGCTTGAAATAGGCTGAAATAGACTTGAAAAGAAATTATCTCACTTAGAGCTGTTCAGTGAATGTTACTCAAGAATCAGACAAAACTTTATTAATTAATGAGTGTACATGAAAAACATAACGCTAAAGGACTCATAGAGCACATGCAAATAATGTCTTGCACACTTGAATGTTTGTGTTCAATGTAATGTTATACTATTTTTTGATTTTCAAAAGCCCTGCACAAACTTTCTTTACTCTTGTTTCTCCATCCATTTTTGCAAATAGAAACCTGCATTTAAGATGTAAATTTATTTCAACTGAACCTTATTGTTTGTTTCACATTTTTAGCAACATTTTCCCACAATTTTTCTTAATTCATTGTCATTTTATTCATGTATGCAAAAACAACTTCGGGCTGTAGCTTGAAAATGCCATAACTATTAAATATCATTAATAAAACATTTGCAGTCAACTTTGTGAATTCCCAACATACTGAAAGACATAAAAACATTGAAAAACGTAAACCAGCATGACAATACACCACTGCTAAAACCAAAAATTTAATGACCATAGCCAAATTACCAATAACTTGAAGCTTCACCTAATCATCAGTAAATGTGGAAGATATTTTTACGAAACAGCAAAAGCACTTTCAAAGTACTTTGACTTGTTAGCTGGATATGGACATGATATAAAGAACACAATAGACTAGGCAGGAAATCTCAAAAGCTGATTGGTTAATGAAATTTTAGTATCATATGATGTCACATCACTTTTCACAGAAATCCCACTTTAAGAAGCCATCGATCATATTTGAGAAGAGATTAATGATTACAACAAACTTCCATAAATCACATGTAAACTAGTCATGCAGAGACTTCTTGTCAGAGTCATGAAAGAAACAGTCTTTAGATTTAACAGGAAACTCTATAAACAAGTTGATGGGTACAGCATGGGGAACCCCCCCCCCCCCCTTTCCTATAGCTACTCTCGCCAATATCTTCATATGTTAACTCAAGAAGGACATTGTTACCCCTAGAAACTTCCCGTTTTATGATAGGTATGTTGATAAAATTGTTAATTACGAAGAGAAAAGCCAATGTCCAACAGATTTTGCAAAAATTTGAACAGTTGCCACCCCAAAACCCAATTGACCATTGAGAAAGAGCCAACCCGTTCTCTTGAAACAGCTTTCATTGTTAATGGAAGAAAATTTACCACAAGCCATGTCTACATAAAGCCAGGTAAACTTTAAGTTAACTGGAAGTCAGTAGTCCCAAAGAAATTGAAAAAGAACACCATCAACAGAGCACTACCTCAAGCAAAAAGAATTGCATCTGACTGCATCTCGCTGAATTTTTGTTATTTTGCCACAAAATTAGAAAAATACTTATAGAACAAAGCCGTGTCAGTGATTTATGTTAGTGAAAACTGATCATCATCCCTCAGTCCAATATCCATTAACATTTGAAGCTGTCCATGATCTGAGGTTCAGCAACTGAGTTCCCTGTCTAAAATACTTTTCAACTGCCCCACCTCCACCCCTCCCTCCTAGGTACAAAATCTAATTAAAAACCCTTGCTGCTCAAATGCACTTTCATTTTATTATTACGGTATTTATCAATGTAACAAAGCTAATCTTAGTAATTACAGTAAATATACCTGTAGCAATGTGCTTTCCTCTTTTGGATTTAGCTTCCCAAGAAATCTCTGAATATAGTCATCATCTAACTTGTAGTCTAAGTGAGGGTGTAATCATATATAATCATATAATATAACAATAATAATGGTAATAATAAATATAACATTTTAATGTTTTATTTAATAATCAGTATAATTCAGATTAATCATAATTTGAGGTCCAATAAAGAAATATTTTGTCAGCCAACATTATCTATGGAATGATTAACTATGTGGGTCAGAAATTGTTTTAAATTTGAGTGATACAAAGCTACAACAAAATTCATTAATTACAACTGATTTATAAGAACTGCAACAACAACTCTTGAAATCCTATAATTATATTATTTAACCATTTCTGCGAAAATATACAGCTAACTGGTTTTACATGCATAACCTAAATAGATAAAAAAAAACTTGAAGTAATGTTGATAAATGAATTATCGTTGTGGGAATTTGAAAAAGCTGACATTTCGAGCATTAGCCCTTTGTCAGAGCATCTCAGATAAAAGAAATATCATCGCTGTAGGAATTTGAAAAAGCTGATGTTTCGAGTGTTAGCCCTTCATCAGAGCATCTAAGAAAAGCTAAAACTCGAAAAAGTCAGCTTTTTCAAATTCCTACGGCCATTATAATTCGTTTATCAACACTACTTAAAGTTTGTATCTACTTGCTGACACAATGAATAGTTTTTTAAAAAACTATTTACTTAAAGCCTAAATTGATGAAGTCTGCCCTTACAAAGGTGAAAATGTGTGCCTCCTAATTATTACACTACCACGGGAAATATCACAAGCTATACAAGGTTATTTATGACACAGTATCTTCATCAACATCATTACACTACCAAGGGAAATATCACAAGCTATACAAGGTTATTTATGACACAGTATCTTCATCAACATCATTATAAATATTTATTATATGACCTTGCAATATACTGCATTATGATTGGTTCATGCATGGTCTGTCAAAATGCATATACGGCCCACACTTCGTATACGTGCAATATTCAGGCCAGTTTCCCAGATGTTGATTTTCACAAAATTTTCAAAACTTGTAAAATTACTTAAGTTTACTGAAAAGGTTGAAATGTGAAAAAATACTGAAAATTGAAAAAGCAAATTATATTGTATTATTGAAAACAATTTGGTTCGCGAGTTATTGCAAAATGAATATTTTTACCGACAGTCAGGAAGATACACGGTTCATTTTTCAAATATTGTTTTCTCAGTTCCAGTAAAAAATTAATGCTCACAGTCTTAATTTTTGGTATTTTGCAACGAAATTTGGCACAATTATAGTGACATGCTTAAAGAACAAAACCGTGTTGGCGAATTTAAAAAGAAGAGCTAATTGATCTTTTATTAATCGATTTGTGCACTTCTTGGCTAAAAATATCTGCAATTTTCTATAAATAAAATTAATATGAAAAATGATTGGCTTTAACAATGAAAAATCACCAACATGGTTTTGATCGACACACTTTGAAGAAGTTAAAGAGGTGACAAACATTATCAGAAGTTAAGAACTGAGTTCCTATTTACTTTTTAAAGCCAAAAATATATCTTTCCAGTGGTATTATTGGTTTATAGGTCTGTGATAAATATCAAGCGAGATATTGTATGAAAACTAAAAACACTGCCCAAGATGTTCAGTAACCTCAAAAAACGATTTTAAAGTATTTCCAAAATTTTCTGAATGTTTCCGAAGATTTCCAAACACTTACAAAGATTTCCAAAGATTCTTTAGAAAATAGTTTTCAATAGCCCCAAAATGCATAAGAAACAGTTTTTAAACATTTCTGAAGTTTTCTGATGATTTCCAAAAACTATCAGATAGTTTCTATGATTTCTGTCATATAATAAATGAATGATTAACCTCACTTGCTCAGTTTGTATGAAAAAATATCAGACCTCAGTCTTTTTTGTTCAAACCTTGCTGTGCTTGGTCCATACTGTCAAGACCTTGGTCTGATATTTTTCCACACAGACCTCGCACTTGGTTAATGATCTATTATTATTATCAAAATAACTAATAATTTTAATGAATAACAAGTAATTATATCTTCTAGGAAATTGGCTAATCTATTTCAACCTTAACCTCTCCACCACTGTCCTTCCCCTCCCCCTCTCCCTCCCC
>JAOCNB020084382.1:0-12064 GCA_026546465.2 Palythoa caribaeorum | reverse complement strand
ATGATGGCAATATTGTACTTCTAAGTTATACGGAAATGATGATCCTAACATGGGCCTAGTGCGTGCTCTCGAAGAACAAGCTGCTGTTAAAGGGCACACATCACTCATGAAAGAGGCAGGGAAATATGCTGAGGAGTTGGGTGTCTCTCCGAATCTCTATTACCCCAACCCGGGTTGTATGATGAGGGAGGCAAAGAGTTGCCGAAGGAGAAGATCAAAGATAACTTAAAGTAGAGAACTAGAGGTCAGTACACCGAAAAAAAAACCTGGTAACCTGCAATGACTCATACGATCAAAGGGAATGATGAAGCATCATACAATTCTCTAAATAACTGTGTTTAGTTTTCTTAAAAACCTGATTACAAACCCATATAGATTCGAACTTTATCTGTGAGTGTTAAAAAGACCCCGAAGAATGAAAGTGCAGAATACAGGTGGTAGATAAATTCAATGGGAGAAATACAAGTTTATACCCCCAAGCACCTTTTAACATTCTCTTTAATATATTGTTTTATCCGGGCCTTACATTATACAGCCATTCAGAGGCTTGGAAAGCTGTTGCATAATCTGCAGTATACAATGCGTAGTATTGCACCTGCCTTTCCTCTCATAACTTGTAAGCGGCAATTGAAATGCATGGTGCCAAAATTATTCCTTTCTTTTATATGAGTCTTCCTGATAAGAATTATAATTTAATTCTGATTAATCAGTGAATGTCCAAGCTTAAACCATGAGCAGAAACTGCAGTTTCAGTTTTTTCTCTGTGCAGAAAATAAATAAGCTATGACTTGTTTTAGGTTTAAGGCATGGGATAAATTAGTTATGCAAATTGTTCTTTCTTGTAGAATATATAATGTTGAGGACCTACTCAAGAGCTGCATGTGTCAAGAGAAGGCTAAGGTGGCCAGGCCATGTGCTGAGAATGCCGAACAATGGCCTGTCAAGCTAAGAGTGGGCATAAGGTGGACTCCGTGCAGGGGAAGCATAAGAGGGGCCCCAAAATAACATGGCAGAGATTTGTGACGGCAGAACTGAAAGATGTGGGGTTGACATGTAAGACAGCCAGTAAACAGGCAAAAGACGGTTGAAAATGGAGACCCCGGGTGGAGGACCCAGAGGATGAGTGAGGGTGCTTACCATTTAGCCCAAAATCCCAGAAATTTCGGTCAGAAACCAAATGATTCAGTCTGGCCTGATCGAAAATTAACCGAAAAAAGTGGACCACCTTCAGAGGTGGTCCACTTGGACTTTTCGTTCCCAGTACTGCGCATCTGCCTTCGACATGCAAAATCATGGTGGAAGCTGCAAGTTTAATATCAGTGCACTGCGTGCCATTATAGTGCATCGGATTTAACAAATATTCTGATGCAGACAGCATACGTGCTCATCAGTTGAAGGTATGGAAGTCACTTTTTGGTAAATGTTTTATCGGAATTTTCTTGAGAAACTACAGTGTATTTTGATAAAAACATTTGACTTAACGATGTTTTCCCGCGGTTTTTCCTTTGACTTTGTTGACGATGTTTTCGTTATTACTAGATTTCAATATTAAAGTTAGAAAAAGAGATAATAGAAAGAACCAGATTGGAAAAGTGGGAGGAGAGCCATGATAAAATATTGATTGAGTCTTATTTGAAATCGAAACACCTGGAAAACAGCAGACCAAAAAGAAGCACTGAACTCATCTAACAGAAATGGAATCGGAAGAAAACAATCGGCCATTTTAAACACATATATATATGGAAAGTGCCTCGGTACTAGTTCACAGAAACGGAAAACCGTTTACCATTAAACAGGCTACAATGCCAGGTTGGACCAACTGGTTTTTTATGCAAATGGTAAACACCCACTGTAGTCCGTATGCATTATCAGGAAAAAACGGCGACCGAATTGTATCAGGAACTGACAACTCTTGTTCAGAAAACTAAAGAAACCCCTCAAGATTTCCTTTTGAGGGCACTCTCTTTACGGGAGAGAGTTAATTTTACGTCAAAAGTGGACGAATCAATCAAATACGACCATGTGCTTGTTCGAAATTTATTTGTTTACTCAGTGGACACAGGTTCGCGAGACGAAATAATTAGGAGCAAGTTAAGGCCTATATTACACAAGGCTGGATTTACTGATGAGGCACCTATGGAATCGCTTAATAAGATTGTATTGGTGGAAGGAGAGTGCCAGTTAAAAATGAGTTCTAGATCGAACAACAAGACATCTGTGAACTCTGTGAATAACTCGTTCCCGCAGTTACAATGGAATGTGACAAGCCTGATAAGTCGATAATTAAACCGAATCTTATGTCAGCACTACAGTCATTGGAGACAAAAGTCGCAGAATTACGTGTTAAAGAGGACGCCACACGTTAGTTTCAACAGCGCAAAACACGAAAGGAAAAAAAGAAATGTAAGTCTTGCCAAGACCAACACAAGCAAAGTTGCGACCACTGTTTCAAATGCGGTTCTATGGAACATTTTGCTCGCAAGTACCGATTCTCGGGAAATGACGAAGGCCTGCGACCGCCGGACAGGAAGTAGCTGTCACAGAAGATAGATAGTCCCTTTGTTGTGATTTGTGTGGGAAATTAGAAGTGCGTTATCGATGTTCTAAATGCACTTCTGTTTATTATTGTTCTGAACAATGTCAAAAGGCCGACTGGAAGGATCACAAATTAATACGTTGTACAATACATCATTTAACAACTAAAGATAGGCCCGGGTGGCACTTGAAAAAAAAAGGTATTTATTTTTTGGTTACATCTGTCATTATCCACAGATTCATAGTGGGAACCCGTTATAAAACTGATCGAAAAATTCCGCAAATTCCGCAAAATGATCAAAGGCGCGGTAGTGTATGGGTGGGGCACGCTAAATTTTAGAAAACCAACATGTATAAACAGAAAACCATTTCTAATGTCAATACGCTGCCTATGAAACTACAGATTACATAAACATTAAAAAGCGTGCAAAAACGATCCAGCACATTCTGCTTGCAATCGAAATCATGAACAGTCGCCAGTTTTTTAGAGGCCAGCCAATTCCTCATCCTCCACTTCCTTGGAGCTTCGATTTGTATAGTCAGGACAATCAGTGGCCAGCATCGCCAAGCTCTGGATCTTTCCCTCAATCAACCTTTTACCCAAGCCTAAATCAAGTTCATACCTTGCAATCTGTCCTGTCTTCGCCATACACATGACTAAGTTCAAGTTCTAATTTGACATCCAGCGACAGTTTTGCCAGTGAAGTGGGAGGGAAAGTCCCGATTTGGAAGCTGCGATGCAAATTGTAGTGACGAATAAAAAATCTTACAACACTTGGAGTACTGATGAACAAAAACTAATGGTCACCTTATGGGTTGAGCATTTTGAGCATCTGGAAAGTAAAGAGTCACGAAAGGCTTGGCAAGACATTGTCGATACGCTTAATGCACATCTTGGGTGCAAGAAAACTAAAGAAAAACGCCAGAAAAAAATGAAATATCTGACCGATCGTTACGAAGATACAAAACTATGGAACCAGAAGCAATCAGGAGGGCACACACAAAAATCAATATTTTACGACGAAATAGATTCAGTGCTAGGATGCCGTGACATACAATGAAACATGTCGACCAGGCAGGAACAAGTAAAAAATGAAACAGCAAGTGACAAGGGCGAAGTGAAGGACACTGCCAAGGACGAAGAGCTGGGAAATAAGAAGAAAAGGCATGAGAGGAAAAAGTCAAGATCAAGGAAGAGGCAGCGGGAAATCGAGAAAGATGAAGAAGCACAGGACACATTAAAGGAAATCGTAAAAAACATGAGAGAACAGCACGAAGACATGAAAACTCTGATGACAACGTTCACAGACATGCAGAAAGAACAGAGCACAACAATGAACAATTTCCTAACTGCGATGATGAACTTCCTAAGTATTGTTTTGCAAACTATAGTGAACTGAAAGTAACTGATACATTTCACTGAAAATTGCTATTGTTTATCTCGATTGTTATTGTCTTTGCTGTAGTTTTGCTAATTTTAATTATTTAGGTTTGGTTCTCTGTATTTAGCCTTGTGGAACAGATATATTTTCAGAAGAGATATCAAATACACATTATTTTTTAATTTCACATCTGATACTCAATTACAATTATCATGAGAATGAAATTTCAATTTGTTGTATATGAAATTGATTAATCTGTATAATTCATCTCACAAATTTATATATAGAACTGCAACAATGGAATTAAAGCAGTTTAGTTAACTTTATTTCCGTTTTAGTCTTCTGAGGTGTTTCCTAAGCCAACTTAATAGCATAAATTAGAAATGAGTTACATCACACATCGACTTAACAGCATAAGAACTGAAAAGATGGCATTAATACCACTATTGATCACCTGACAGATGCTGTAAATCAGACATTGTGTCCCAAGCCATTTGTTTCTGAACACCACAGGTTTCGATTCCTTACGAGGCAATTCAACAACTGTGAAGTTCAGAACTTCAAATTGCTGGAGGAAGAGCTTGCCAATGGGGCACCCACGTGTTCATGGGAAAAGTACGAGTATGTAGTTGTTGGCAAAGATGCTGATGGGAAAGACAAGAAAAAACTTAAAATTGTATTGAAAGAAACACCCCCCCCCTTAGAAATGTTTAATTATTTTTTTGTCTTTATTGAAGCCATTCCCTGCTCATCAATTTCGCACCAGATGACAGCACCAACAGATGCAAGACTTGATGATGCACCTACCACTAAATGAAGTGATTTGTGTCCACAGCTATTCCAAGAACTACACCTGCCAAGATAAGGACCAGTCGCAGTCCTCTTGTTATGATCAGACACAAGTCTCCATTCACGTTACTGTATTGCATCGGCACGCCCGTTCGGGAGTGGACGGTACACAAAGCACCATGTCCGATCCTCGTATTGTGACAGAACATCTATTTGCCATTTCTGACGACCTGGAGGTGGTATGGAGGTGATAAGACAAAACATCACAATACAGTGCGTTTAAGACCTTTATGAATTTGCACTGGCAAACCTCCAAGAGGCAGCACAATCTACATACCAAGCGTCAGGTGTAAAACTCACTCGTTGATATATTTTTTATATTGACAAGCTCCATCCTCATCTGTCTCGCCGGCGTGTCAAAGAGCCATGCCATCCACAGTATCATGTCAGGAGATCAATGATATGACTTGTCAGCCTGACATCTCTCATGCGACTGTGACGAGTGCCTAGATGGTATGTTCAGCTTTTACCACAACAAGAATTATGTTTAGGAATGGGTGTGAGGATATACAGATGGAATAGGAGTTGGCAAACATCTGATCGCTCAACAAGATCTGCAGAAACAGTCACGAAAGGTTAAAAGATCTTGTAGTGAGAGACACTATTGTGGCCAAAGCATCAGCTGATGTAAGTGAAGACTACTGCCTACTGAAAGTTAGTGGAGATAGTCCAGAAATCCTTCAGCAAAGAACCAAAGATGATTGGAGCAGTACATTCTCAAAGGGCACTAAGATCATAAGAGGAGCTTTTTTTTTTAAACAGAGCCAACAGGACCAATTTATTTATCATCTACAACGAAGTAAAAAGGCTTTGGTTGATGCAGCGACAATCTTTTACATTTGCAACGCGATTGAACAACTGAGAATCAACTCAACCACAACTGAAGAGCTCTACAAACTAAGTGAGCAGGAGTACTTGAATATTATCGATACACTTCCCTAACTTCAAAACTTTCAAAAACATCGCAACATAATCTCAAATCTGTTTCTTTTATTTGGTGTCATCTCTCTGCCTCCAGAAAAATAACAAAGAACTCGTATGTCGTAGCAAAGATAAAGTGCCGTCTCTCTGCCTTCAGAAAAAACAACAAAAAACTCTTAAAATTGGTAACATCAATAAGATGTTGCCTCTTTACCTCCAGACAAATAACAGACTCTTAAATGGTTAAAATAGGTTGGAAGAGGTAAGGAATAAGTAATAGAATTTAGTGTGTAATTACTTGGCTTTTCCAAGAGATTAGGATTTTCCCAGGCTTCCACAAGCTCTCTGCCTCCAGACAAACAACAAAGAACTCTTAAGTGGCAAAAAAGATGATGATCTGTCTCTCCGCCTCCAGACTATGGCAAGCCGATTGTAGTAATATTCAATACAATAAACCTATTCAATCCAATCCTTAAATTCATTCAATTCAGTCCTTATATTGATTCAATCCAATCCTTGCATTGCTTTAATCCAATGCCTAGTATTCCATTTAATCCAATCCATATGCACATTTATTCTATCCAATACTCATATTCATTCAATCCAATAAAGTTGTATAATTTATTCAATCCAACGACTTATACTCATTTAATCCAAATTGGGTATTTATTCAGCCCAATAACGATATTTTGTTTAATTCAACCCATAAATTCATTTATGTTCAAAAAACCACATTTAATCCAATGCTCACATATTTTTATTCAATCCAATCCCAAATTCATTCAATCTTCCCGGTAAAGGAAACATTAACATAGATTGAAAACATACTAAAAGGAATAGAACCGTATTCTCAAAATTTTATATTTTTTTAAATATTTTTTAAAGCAGATTAATTTTCAGTTTTGGAACAAATTAATAGCTGATTATTAGGTACCTTTTTGCTTTTGTCTAAAGAAAACTAATTTAAGAATTTTACAACTTTATGAATTTACTGTTTCTTGCAATACTCTATTCGAGAAATCAGAATGTGTAACGATTTTTTTACGAAGCCAGGATTGACCGGTGGGGATTGTGCAATTCCGAATTGCCACAGTTGATCAATTTTATTTTAAGTCCCCTTTCAAAATACCCTTCTTTTTGGTCAAAGTGAAAACGGTTTGGGAGTAGGGTAATTTTTTTATTGCGAAAAAACTTTTTGAACATCAAAGGGGAAACGTATCAACACCCTTTTTTGGCACGCCATTTCTGACTGTAAGTTTGGAAACAAAGCACTGTCTTCACGGCCCATCTGAGGTAAGTTGATTTCTTTTGTTTATTTACTTTATTTACTTATGTTCTTTTGTTAATTTACTTTATTTACTTATTGAAGAAACAAGGAAACGGTGATTTATCTATACATTATTCATTCATTCATTGTAAAGAGAGTGAAAAATATTAATTTCACTGTTGAATAAAGAAAAAAAAAGAGTGTCAATCTTTATAAGTACCTGTTATTGTTATCGTGCAATGAATGTTGCGCAGTGGTCGCAATGGATGAAAGAACTTTCCAGTTCCTATGACATTATTTTATGATAATTTATGTTTGCTTTCCACTCTTAATCATGTTTGATAGGATTCGAGGGGAGGTCAAAAGCCAAAGACCACCAAGTATGCAATGCCCCTTTTCTTTTTTGTGTCCACACCAATGTGGGATATAAGGTTGTGGCAGAGTTCATTTGCCAAACAGAAGATGCAGCCTCAATAAAGATAATTAGGCAGTGGAACAGTGATTGTATTCGTCTCTATTTTATGGTAGACAATTCGACAGCCGAGATAAGTGCCATCGAAAGCCAGTTTCCAGACTCCGAAATTTACATTTGCGATTTTCACAGAATTCAAGCCTGGCAGTGCTGGAGGCGCACGGCAGCAAATGGCCTTAGTTCTGGACAGCCTCAAGCTCTTATTGAGATTCTCCAGCATGTTACATACGCTCAGTAACAGAAACAGTTTCAAAATGCAGTGACGAAACTCCGAAGTATACACAAGAAATTGAAATGTTCGAATCGATATTGAGAACACGTGAATGAATTGTGTAAAGCACTGGGTCCAGTATTACCGCAAGCAGCAAGTAGTCAACATAGTTAACACTAACAATGGAGTCGAAGCCCAGAACAAGCAATTCAGATACGAGTATCTTCCCAGAACCGTTGATAAGTCTGTTTATGGTATTGCTGTTATGCTGGTGGAATGTTTCGAACCCGATTCTTGGCAACATATTGACACAAATCTTAAACAGAGCTCCTTCTATAGGCGATTCCATCACAGTGTGCCAAGTTATCTGCATAACAGACCATACCGTTTCGTTAAACACTGTATGAAGAGCACGTTTGTCTCGGAAGAGTATTGTGATGAAGATATTGGGTGTATAGATATTGCTAAAGGACAATTTAAAGTCAAAAGTTCTGGAAACAAAAACATCGACAACTCAGTGAAGCTTCAAGTTCCAGGCTGCACATGCGAGGCATGGTATAAAATGCAGTTTCCGTGCAAACACTTTTATGCCATCTTCAACACGTTGGAATAGTGAAACTTCAACCAGCTACCAAAATCCTACTCTGACAGTGTCTTCATCACACTTGATACGGGTTTTAGGATGTCACCTTACCACACAAGGCACCATTCCCAATACTGTGATACCAAAGATGAGGGTCAGTCCGTTAACCCGACTGAGGGTAATGATGAGACGCTGACACCATCTTCTTCAGCAAGGGCAGTCAGTAAAAACATAAATTTGAAGTTGGCTACTATTCGTTCAGCAGCCTTTTTAGTGGATGATGCGAATTGCTTGTCTCAAGTTTCTGCTCAAATAGATGTAGTGCTTAATGTGCCCGAGAGTCACACACCCAAAGATAAAGGGTTGCCACTACGTACGAGCCAAGTTAAAAAGAAGCTGAAACTTGCTAAAATTGTCAGTGATATACAGAGCGACAGTAACAACGGATGAACCCAACCCTAACACGGAAACCTACATCGGATTAACAAAGAACGAATTCAAAGAACGATATAACGGACACAAATCAACATTCAACAATAGCAGCAAACGCAACAGCACCGAGCTTAGTAAACACATCTGGCAACTGAAAGACGAGAAAAAAGACTTCAAAATAACGTGGGAAATTTTAAACACCGCAAAACCCTACGATAACAAAACAAAAAGATGCAAGCTATGCATTATGGAAAAATATTATATTATTTGCAAGCCAGAAATGGGTACACTGAACAAGCGCAATGAACTCGCCTCCGGATGCAGACACAAAGCAGCATTCCTCTACAGAAACTATAAGATTTGAAACTCTAGTTCGCTATATTTAACCCGGATTCTTACGCAATTTTATTTTATTTTATTTTATCCAATTATTCCACACAATTCTATAGAATTTTACTACAATAGCCTATTGTTTTTACTCACCAGTACATATGTAAATAGTAGTTAATATACTTCGCGGAATTATCATCTACTCGCAGAACTCCCTGACGACGGGCAAACAGCCTAGAAACTTAAGTCGGAGAAAAAACTCGATTTTAAATTTTAATCTATGTATGTATGTATGTATGTGATAGTTTTGGGTAAATTTTGTTGCACGTAGCTGAATTTATTTGTTGCTATATTGATACTTGTTGTGGCTGTGTAACAGATAGTGAGCTAACGTTTGAAAATACAAATTTAGGTTAGTATGTGCTACGAAGTGCATGAAAAATATTTTACTACATTTGTCAACAAATTTTAAATAGAGAATGCTTCTGCGAGTATTCATTACAAAACTGTAACGTGTAAAAACAAGGTTTTAACTAAAGCGAAGTGAAATTTATCTGGTTTTGCAAGAGAAGTTTCTTTTTGCAAATTTAATCGCTGTCGGTCTGAAAATAACAATTTTCTATCGCGACTTGCAAAACTGGTAGCCAGCCATCTTGCCTTTCGTTGCACCGAAAATAAGCTTTATTCAGCTATTTTTAAACACTTCGCATATGCGCCTTTTCCTACTCTTCTCGCAATCCAACACACACTGTAATTGGCTAATTTTACTGTGCTTGCTGAGCACATAGCTCAAGTTCAGCGCACACGGTGAGATTTTCGCCTCGCGAATCAAAAAATATCAAGCATGTTTGATTTTCCACTCAAGGAAGCCAAAAACTTAGTGAAATTTACGCTAACACGGTGAGCTAAGTGCTGAGCAAACGGGCACGAATAACTTTTTGCTCAGGGGATAACTCTCGTGTGCTGCCGGCTTAAGATTTAGAAATGCGTCAGAGTTTGTTTACGTGATAATAGTTAAAAAGGAAATTTTCGTTGCGGGGAAGAAAAAAGAATAAAATGTGAAACAAGGTTAGAAATTTCTTTAAAACAGTTGAATTATTTCGGTACTAAGACTGATAAATAACAACAATCGTAATAGCTAAACAAGAGAGACCTGTTTCGTAGTTTTATGAAATATCCGAATTGTTTAGGAAATATTATAAATTCTTATTTCTGTATTTTGTTTTATTGTCGGAAAAAGGAGAACTACCTGACTGTAGGAAAAAATTAAAAAATAATTTTTGAAACGGAATTCCTTATTTTTTTTTTTTTTGGAAGGAGGAAGGAAGGAAGGAAGGAAAGAAGGAAGGGAGGAAGGTATGATTGTCTTAAACATAAACAGCCGAGAAACAGCTAACATAACGATCGGTTTACTCAAAAACAATCGCTATTGTTGCCTTATGTTACGCAAGGAGCCCCGGTTACGCCCAAATTATGATTTTTTTCTCCCTGGACTGCCGCATCGCAATTCTTGGCGTCTTCGCCTCCAATTGCTCGTTAATTGGCAGTTAATTCAGTTGTACTGAGAAATAACTTGAGGCACAATTTGTAAAAAAAAATAAGAACAATGCATCTCGACCAAAACATACTTGTTCTGATCTAAGATGCAACATTTTAAACTGCAAAAACCACCCCAACTCTGCTCCACGGTTTGGCCAGAACCAACACGCAAAGAGCTACAAGGGCGAGATTAAACATCTGGTTTAAGGCTAAGCCCCACTGCCACGCATGTGGGACCTTGGTTGTGTATGTATCTGATCTTAGAGACTGTCCATTTATTACATTGGGGGGATCTAATGGTTTAATTCTTAAAATTTAATAAACGAGCAATCCTTTATAACAAAAAAAATATATGTATTAACAGTTTCCTAACCAGAGAATTACAAATGAAGACAATGCATGATTTGCACAAGAGTATATGTGTTTTAATGCCTTTACTGTCTGTGACTGGTTTTGATTAACACAACTAATGTTTTGTTTCGCTAGAACAAAATTTGAAATACTTTTCTTTTCGATTCCGTCCACTCTGTGCTGTTAACACCAAGAACTGCAAGATGAATTATAAGTTTTATTAGCATATTTTTATGTACTCCATACTAAACTACAACTGATCTGATAAAAACGAAGACAAATCTGTAGTCCTAATAGTTTTACAAACGCTTTAACGGAATTGAAATCGTGATAACTTACTAATCATCGCTATATAGATAGTTATAAACCTGGCTCGCCGGTTCCATCTTTCACACTAATGTCCCATTTCTTACTCTATCGTGGTGCATTCTGCCTCCAGCATCAGCAGCGAGTTGAAAGACGAGTAGTGTAATACGATGCTCACTGCCATGCATGTGGGATGCGCATTTGTCGTTGTATTTTTTATCAAATCTGTATTGCTTATGTTTTATCTATGAATCTCACATATATCTTCCTATTTAACTCAGTTATTATCTGACAGTGTTATACGATGCTTCACTGCCATGAACGTGCACGTGAGATATATGTGCATTTGTCATTGCATTTTTTATCAAACCTGTTTGTACCTCTATGCATCCATATATCACGCAAAGTGTCAGATTTCATTAGACCTTTTCACAGTTCCTGAAAAAAAACAGCCCTCTACATGAAGCCGAGGCTAAGGTGAGATGGCACAGTTAGAGAAGCGAAACTAATTATCATAATGACGACACTGATTAGCAAGTCTAATATTTCCATTTCTCTGTCCCAGCTCACCCTTAGCCTCGGTTTCATGTTTCAGGCCAGGTTACCCTTTGAGAACTGTGAAATAGTCTTTGTGTTTTTTAATTTCACATAATAACCTTTTCCATGCCAATTCCAATGGCAGACCGTGTTGCCACTGTTTGACATTTTGCATCAGGTTTTGAAACCAAATCTTATACAAAGTCAGAAGTCTCTGGTGCTTAACAATGATTACTGAACATGCTAAAAGTTTAGAAGTTAAGGTCTTCATTCACACAAGAATACAATTTTCTTCTAAATCAAACTTTTGAAGAAACTAATGGTATATTCCAACTACCTAGTGCAAAAC
>JAOCNB020084350.1:0-12067 GCA_026546465.2 Palythoa caribaeorum | reverse complement strand
GTTGGTTGTTTAAAAAAGTAAACAGCATTATAAATAAACGCCGCCCTCGAATAAACGCCGCACCCAAATTATGAAAAGTTTAATAAACGCCGCGTCGTTTATTAAATACGGTAAGTGAGTAAACGTTACTCACAGCTGTGTTTTGCCCGGACACGCACAAACTGCTTGTGCTTACTTAACTTTCTGTGCCAATGGGGATGCAAAGTTTACTCAATATTTTGTGTTGTCTCCACTCGGCATTTTTTGCATGAAATATTGAAAAGATCACATGATTAATTTCTAACACATTTCTCATTTCATATGCGTTACGTCTCCCACAGGTGTCACAGCAAACTAGTTGTCGCTACGGCCCCCCTGGTTTCCCCGGAAACAATGGGGTTCCAGGTAGCAACGGGGCTTCGGGACGAGATAGTCGAGATGGAGCTAGCCTGCGTAGCAGACGTTTTTAAAACGAAATCTTGGACGCGCGGGAAATGGGTCAGCAAAATATTGATGGTCTCCGAATGAAGTCTTGAACCAAGCTCGCGCTTGAAAAGAGAGACTAAGGGCCCGTTTATATGGAAAAAGTTGTCCCGGGACGAAGGGATATCTCAGCTAACCTTTATTACAAAGTGCTACTGGTATTACAAAGTGCGACAAGTTTATTACAAAGTACGACAAGTTTATTACAAAGTGTAACAGGTATATTACAAAGTGCTACAGGTATTACAAAGTGTAACAGGTATATTACAAAGTGCTGTAGTATACACGTTCTGAGAGTTTTTCTTTCTAAATATCACTAGTTTAAATGACATAGTTATTTTAACCTGAAGCGGACCAATTTTATATCCCACCTTTTTTCATAGTTTCGTGTCGGTTTGTTTATCTTCAGTTTGAGGTAATTGTTCTTTTTTCCTTTCAAAGGGATTTTGTCCGCACAGTTCATTTGTGATATTCTTACGTTTCACTCTTGTTTTAGCTACAAAACAGCTGCACATATCTCTACAAATGTCCATAAAAGCAAATCGGAAGTGCTGGTTATACAAGACATATATACAAGGATTCAGTGCACAATTGAAATACGCAAGACAGCTTGTCACATCAAAAAGATGGTTTGGAACAGAATTATTCTGTAGTATAAAGAGAGAGTGAACCGTTCCATACGGAAACCAACAAACAATGAACAGCGACGAAATTGTGATAAGCATGTTAGTAATTCTACGGTTTTGTCTTTCTCTTTGATCCGCGTTTGCCTTGGAAACATTTCCAGGAATTTTATGAGTTTTAAGCCTGATGGCAATCGCCAAATAAAAACTCACCATTGCTAGCAGGGGTGCAAACACAAAGATTGCCATATATATCTTAGTGTAGTGGGAAAGAATCGTCGATGTTTCCAAAATACATCTATTGCGTTTCACCTTTGCCTTTACAACAACTGGTAAACTGAAAGTAACTGAAAGCAACCATGTTGAGGCGATTATCTTTTTAGCGATATAAGTTGTCAATCGTCGCCTTGTCGGGTAGAACACGCCCCAAAACCGGTCAGCCGCAACGATGGCCAAACTTAACATCGATACATCGATAGAGAGGTACACGAGAAGCTTGAACCAGCCACAAACCACATGGCCAAATACTCCAGTGATAAGCCATCTATGCTCGAACAGGTTGTATATTATATAGGGCAAGTGAGACAGTGTGATCATGATATCAGAGCAAGACATGTTGACTATGAAGAGGTTGCTAATATTTCGCATCTTTTGATATTTGTTCCTGTACACAGCAGCGAGAATCATACAATTCCCTATAAAACCCACTATCATCACAGTGGTGTAAAAAACAGCAAAAAATATTTCGCGAAAACTAACTTTGATTTCAACAATCGCAGTTGTATTTCCAGAGGTATTCCAAAGCGTCATTGCGCCCATATGTGGCGTGTTGTAAAGAGTCACTGATTTTCAACCGAATTTTTGCAACGATATTAAATCTAGAACTGTTTTTGGAGGATATAACTTTTAGAAAAGCATAGAAAAGTTATATAAGTATAGCGTACAACAATCATTCTTTGCGTTTTAGAAACATATAATCACACATTTGCTGTAGAGTCTTTGAAAATTACAATCTACAAAAATTAAATTATTTCCTCGGAGGAAACATCCGGCTTGACATAAAAACATGCAATAATTTTCTTTCGGAAAACAATACTGCTGGCATTTTCATTGGAATATCAATCAAATTAAAATCGTTTCTTTGTTGCGAAGACTGCGAATGTGCAAATTTTTTGAAAAGCAATTTAAAAAGGTAGCCATAATGAGGTTCTTTGACAGCTGTAAATATGACAAGTTCGTGTTTCTGATTGGCTATAAAAACTGCAGACATGATGAGAAATGATCAGAAACTAATATTGCCACTATTTCTTTTTTTAAAACATAATTTGTTTATGGCCAGAAAAAAATCTGTAAAATGTATCTATCGGCAAAGAAATGTATAGAGGGACTTATAATGTGACGGTTGAAAATTTAAGTAAAGTTTTGCGTAGATCAAAACTATAAATTAGTTTTGACTCTAATCGATCAACATGGTAAGCAGTTTGTTAAAAGCATCGGAACAGAAATTATTGTAAACGTTGTAAAAACTCATCGTGGTCTTAAACTAGGAAACAGTAAAATGATTAACAGTTTTTATAAGAAATACCAACAGAAAACTCCAGCAGAAATGTGGTTGACACTACGATGAAATAAGTATTATTTCTTCAAGATCAGACAAAAACTAAGCACTTTCTAGATATTAGAATTTTCGTGCTCGCTTACTTTCTCAAGATGCTATTTAAAATAATAAAAAAAAATTTTTGTTTGATTTGTTTGGACTTCAGTAAGCTGTCCTAACGAAAGGATGGTGTTGTGTTGATAAAGTTGTACACTGAACATTGACGTTCACGAGATATGTTTATTTCTTACTAGAAATGAAGCGAGAAAAGTATTATGAAAAACTCAAGTACTCTCTCTTGTACTTTGACTACAAAAGCAACTTGGCGTTGGGAGAAATTTTGTACCGACGCCATTACTGGATGAGGTCGTCCTTGCAAAATAATTATTTCGCAAAAAACCTAATCTCGACTTACTTCCCCGACGAACTTCAGACACAAAGTCAAAGAATCGAATCTAAAACACGAATGTAAATATAAATTTGGAAAATTTAGAATGGGAGCAGCTGTTTTCATGATGGTCAATCTTTATCGTATATCTACTGCGCACTCTCTGCGACTGTCAATCACAGCTGTTTTCGTGATGTTCAATCTTTATCATATATCTACTGCGCACTCTCATAATCAGCGACTATCACTGAATCACAGCTATAATTCATAAATACAACATCTGACACGAGTAAATAGACTCAGAGAACCTTGCCTTAAAGCTATAACTGAGGCCCATGCAGACGGAACAAGAGTTGTTGGCAATTGTTGCGTGGCGCGTGCAAACGAACACAGCAACTCCCAATATTGCTGGCAATTGTCTAAGGAAGCAATGCATCCGGGTGATTTTCAGAAAGTAAACTATCTGAACTTGAATTACTGAAATGGCCTTCACGTACGTTGGCTTTGTAAATAAAATCGTCAAAGTAAAGCTCGATTTCCTTATAATTGCTTCCCTAGCGACCGTCACTGAAAATCATTCTCCTGCGACTGGAGTGATTTTATAGAAATTATGACACACGCAGTTTGCGCAATGCCAGCGACAGTAGCGATAGCAGTCCCTAGAATCTCTCATGTTATATCTCGACAACTGGAGCGATTGGAGTTTCGCGAACGATATACGGAAACCAGGGGTTTGAAATCCTTTTTGATCAAAATTATTGCAGTGATCCAATAAATTCCGCACACCGTTTTCTAGATCCAGACCATCTCGACCGTAAGCCATTTTATTTGCGATTGCAAGTGAAGTCAGGTTGGCGTAGCGGCCATCACTAGAAACCTTTAGATCCGACTACGAGTACGAGTACAAAATTTTGAGAGCACGCGCGCTTATACAAGCAAACTCATTGTCCAGAGGACGAGATTTGTTGCAAAGTCGTCCTCTCGACAACGAGTTTGCTGGTAAATGCGTGCGCGCTCTTACAATCTTGTACTCGTACTGGTACCCGTAGTCTCTACTCTTTGCCCCCCACCTCTACGACCCGGTATCGACTCCCGGGCTCCGCACGTGGGCTGAGATTTGTCGATCTCAATCTGACTCCGAGGGTTTTTCTCCGGATACTCCGGATTTTGACTACACTACCCAGTCAGAGACATCACAACTAACTCAATCGCATCACAACTGTGTAGATACTTGGGCATGTAGGACAGCAAGCGCCACAAGCCGGTTTATTATATTTGCCATTTACACAAGAACATCGCTCTCCCCTAAGAATAGGCTTACATACTTGGTAAACTAATTTCCGAAGCAAATTCTGGGCACCTGCCGGATACGAAAACCCAAAACCCTGTGGGAATGAGGGAACGTATTCTCCAAACCCTATGCAAGTGCCACTTCCCTATGGAGGTCAAGGGAACTTTTTTTTTTTTTTTAACAAAAAGTAGGCGAAGAAGCTGAACCTAGACTGATTCAAATCCCTAACGAGTCACTACTTATACGACGAATTACCCATAATTCCCCTCTGACAACGGGACCCAGTCCTCTGGTCCGTGCCGGCAAAATATCTATTTCTGCCACTTCCACAGGCTACAGGTGTCAGAAATATCATTTTTCCTCCCTCAGTAAAATCGACTCCCAGCTGATTACGTTTAGTTGTGGTGAGGTGTTCCGAGGTCATGTATGGATCGTGTTCTCGAACCGAGCGCCTAGACGGCAGCACAACTCCTTCGGTCCGACCTCGTTAAGCTGCGTCCTTGACAATGCAGCCTCTCGCTGCGGAACAGGCAATTAGCAAGCCAACCCTTTATATCGAAACCGACTTACTCATCGCTCCAGTCGCACAAGCAAGTTTTACGGCGATGGTAGTGACTGGGACGATTAATGAAAACTGCGGGCTGAAGAACGAAACAATGCCAGTTCTAGTAGAGTCAGTAAAGCTTAAGCTAGACTTAGCTACAACTTGAAGGAACTTTAATGTTTGTTAAAACTGCATAATTGCGAGGGAGCGAGGTCACCTAATATAAAAACACAACTAAAACTAGCTTTCCTTTGTATCCCATGGGATATTAATGCAGTTTTCATACAATTTGCGCGCAACAACAAATCCAGAGCAGCTTTAATTTTTTTCAATTCAATATTGGCACCGATACACTGTCGATCTACAGAGATCATATCGGTGTTTTATCATCGACTGATTGAAGCGATATATCAACGACATTTGGAAAATACTCAAGCAATATGACACCCTGACATTTAAACGACATAGCGGCAAACCAATCACCGACATTCGGACGAATATTTACCGTTATATCGAAAGGATTAATCGAGTATCGGTCGAGTATTGGACAACATATCGACCGGCGTGAGTTGAAAATCACGGCATTGCGCATGCAGTGTGTATATCCCGGCGTGATATTTAATATCTAAAACCTGTATCCCCCTCCCAAAACAAATAATCAAAAATACTCCCTGCGCATGGTGGAGAAAGTACTATATTGTTATTAAGGAAAAACGAACTAATTCGAGAAAAAATACAGCAGTTTTTAATATGACTAAAAACAACGTTAGTCCAGCGCCACTCGTGCAAATGTGTTGCATGAAAATTACTCGGTTGTTATATTCAGTCATGTATTGATCACAGTTCTGGCAAGTAAAACAAAGTAAAGAGAAAAAAACCGTTTAAATATTTTGCATCTGATACGTTACAGAATAAAAAACTTTCCTTCACTAAGCTTTTTTGCCTGAATGCTAAAAAAAAGCTAAATCCTTTACGAGCCTAAGTGGCCCATTGGAGCCGGTGCTTATCCTCGGTTTCTGTAGTGTTAAGAGATAAGAGTCGTTGACTCCCCCTGGACGGGACACTAATCCATCGCAGGTTAGCCCCCAGCAGAAGCTGGTACTCATTTTACCCAGCTCGGGAGGATGGAAAACTGAGTCAACGGCGGTGCATGTGGTTGACGCAGTCAGTAAGATCTCTGCCTTCCAACCACAAGGTACCAGGTTCAATCCCCTGGCTCAGCCGAGTGTTGAACATTTGTGTGACCTTCTTTTCAGACAAAGTTGACTCAGCTTTTTGCCTGAATAACTTTGCTTAAATAGAAAAAACAAAAATGTTTTTTCATTGGCAAACCTTTCATAGAAAACTGGAAATTTTCAAAGTTTGAGAAAAATGTGAAAACAAACGAGTCGCCATAGACGTCTTAGGATCATTTCTCTAGATCCTCCTGACACAATTTTGAACATTTTTGAAATTAAAAATGCAAACTAAAGAGAAAAAAACTACCCCTCGTGATACAGGCAGCATTTCTAAGTATACTGCGGTTGACTGGAGGTCTATTTGAGACAATTTCGACGAGATCGAAAAATTATTGCTACATCCGGCTCCTGACACAAATTTGAAAATTTTGAAAAATTTAAAATAAATAAAAGGAAACGCTAAAAATGGAATAGAAATAGCATTTCTAAGTATAATTATTCTGAATATAGAAATCATTTCAAATCATGTTAAAGGCAAGTTCTGAAAATTCGTATTTTTTCGAAACTGATTTCGAAGGTACTAAAGTTTGCAGCTTTTTTCTTTAATAAATACATTTTTTAATAAAAAAAACCTTCTTGATTTTTTGATGATGTTGGATTCATTTGTTTTAAAAAATATTTTTTTATGTACAATGAAAACGTTTCGGAATGCCTTATTACACCGACCTAAACTAAATTATATTTGATAAGGCATCAAATGAAAATAAATATATATTTTTTTACTTTTGTTATTGTTAGTCTAAAAAACTAATTAGAAAGAGTTTTCAATATTCTCAACAAAGATGACTTCTCTAAGAATGGCATTGTCTATTATAACTGTAACTGAAAACGTTTCGGCTGTGTTTAATCAGATTTTCACTATTTGGTTTAGGAATCAAAAGGAACTGATAAATAATAAACAAGACAGAGTAATAAGATTTTGAAAGGCCGGATTCATTAGTTCAAAAGAAGACATACATCCTGTGATTCTTTCATTTACACTACAAAATTCTAAACATACACAAAGAGAGAAAAAATTAATCAGATTTTGAGAGGGTCCGATTCATTAGTTCAGAAAAGGCATATATCCTGTGATACCGTTCATTTACAACAAAAGGATTCTAAACACACACAAAAAGCCTCAGTCAACACTTGTGCAGCCAGTTTTGAACTGAAAACAGCAGACTGAATGAGACGACTGATAATGGATGAAAATTATTCAGCAAGTAATATTACTGTAGAGAAAACAGTCTTTGATCCTGTAAAGCAGATATTTCATGCGCTATTTTTTGTAATATCTCTCTTGGGTAACTCTCTGATTATTTTTGTGGTTTACAAGAATGCTAACAAGAAAATGAGATCTACAATGAACCTGTTTGTCGTCAACATGGCCGTATCAGATGTACTGACAGCCATGATCCCTCTTCCCCTGGACATAGCTGTAAATATCAAAGGACAGTGGCCGATTCATCACGAATCCAGAGTAGGACTTGTGCTATGCAAAGCTGTTAGTGTAACCTGGAGTTTGCAGAGTGGCGTGTCTCTCTATACTCTCATTATTATTGGTCTGGACCGATTCTGGGCTGTTTTTTTCCCCACTCGACAACTGGTTACAAAAAAGGGAGCCGCGCAGATTGTGTTGGCTATATGGATTGTGTGTGCTGCTTTGAACATTCCCTTTGCTATCGGAACAAAAGTGCTTTTTGTCGATAACACAACGTTCTGTTTTCCTAATATAATGAAATTGTTCCAAGAATATGTTCAATTTCTGTTTTATATTTGCTACATGATATTACCCACAGCAACGGTGTTTGTTCTCTATCCGGCTATTTTAATCAAGCTTTGGAGGCGAAAGATTCCGGGCAACCCTTCGACGGCCAGCCAAGAGATCCGGGAAAGAACAAATCGTAAGGTGACAATTATGGCTACTGCACTCATGATATCTTATGCCATCTCTTGGTTTCCCATCCACTTCGATGTCATCAGGTTGCAGGTTGTTCAAGATTTACCTTACGCCAGCTACACATTTGCAAAAGAAATTCCAATAACTTTTCTTTTGACATACGGTTATGGAGCTCTGAACCCTGCTATTTGTATAGCGTTTAATAACAATTTCCGCCAAGCTTTCAAAAACATATTTCGCCTTTTATGTTTGGTTTGTACAAAAGTCAACAAAAACTCAGCGATTTATCGAATAGACACATGTATTCCAGCAAAAGTTGGAAACGCGCAAGTTGTACCCGAAGAAAAAAGTTAAGTGCAAGTACAAATATGTCAGTGTCAATGATTACAGGATAGTTTCTGCTATTGCGATGTCTTTATCTCAGGCGCGCCTTATCTTAGCAACCAACAGCTCGTGTAAATGGTATCGAACCTCGGTAAGCAAGTCGCGACCAATGTAAGGCGCGTCCTACGCTAGGCTAGGGTTTCGAGTTGTCTTTATCTAAGGCGCGCCTTATCTTAGCAGCCAACAGCTCGTGTAAACGGTATCGAACCTAGGTACGCAAGTCGCAACCAATGTAAGGCGCGTCCTACGCTAGGCTAGGGTCTCGAGTTGTCTTTATCTAAGGCGCGCCTATCTTAGGAACCAACAGCTCGTGTGATATCGAACCTCGGTACGCAAGTCGCGCCCAATGTAAAGCGCGTCCTACGCTAGGCTAGGGTTTCGTGTTGTCTTTATCTAAGGCGCGCCTTATCTTAGCAACCAACAGCTCGTGTAAATGATATCGAACCTCGGTAAGCAAGTCGCGACCAATGTAAGGCGCGTCCTACGCTAGGCTAAGGTTTCCAGTTGTCTTTATCAAAGGAGCACCTTATCCTAGGCGTAAAGCAAGCAAAAACTTAATTGTATAAACGCACCTTTTTGCGCCTAGCATAAGACACGCCTTGTGTTGGTAGCGCCTTATTTCTTTCGTTTAAATTGCTCTAGCCATACCATAAGACTGCCTTTACTCCGGAAATTGATCAACCGCTCCCTGAGCTTTTGAAGTCAAAGATACTGTTCTTAATAACAATGTCAACGAGACAGCGAACCAAGACGCGAGGCTGGCAAAGTGGCAGATCCGATAGAGTCATGCATGAGGAGGCGAAAGTGATCAAGATTGAGCGTAACATAAAGTAATATTTCATGATATAATACAGAAACTAGCCATAGTTTTGAAGCAGCCATTCACAGCGCGAGTTTCTTTCGAGTGAGTCAATCGCAGCACGCGTTCTTTGGTAAGCTAGCAGTAGTAGATGGCAAGCTGCCATTAAACTTTTCGTTTTGAAGTGTTCATCTCAAACAGCAGCAGAATTTCTTGACCGGTAGCCGTACTTCTTTTATTTTGAAGTTCGGACAAGCAGTTTGGATTGTACTCTAACAGAGTATTTTGTGCTCGCTGGCACTTAGCGAGAGCTACTGCTGGTTGTATGTATGCATTATGCATGATCAAATGCTAACATGTTCTTAATAGAGCTAAAGCAATGAAATCAAATAAAAACAATTTACCAACCATCCAATAAACTAAGATTTCTTTGTCGAAACTCGTGAAAGAAAGGAAAAGCTATTACAACTTCAAAAGGTTTTTAAATTTCCAAGCAAAGATATCCGACAGCTGAAAAATTAAATTTACACAAGAAAAACAAAAATTTCGTTTTAATTAAACTCGTGTTTCACCGAGTTTAGTGAAGAAACTTAATCAGATTTTCGTTATCTATAAATACATTGAAAGTTGTTGAAAGTTCGAAGTCATTGATCAAAATTTCGTCCCCCTGTTTATTTTTAATCCCCTCCTCCCTTCACCTATGATTATATTACTTGGATCTCTGGTGGGCTTTTCAAATTAAGGGTCTTGATTGAATTTCAGTTTTGATGCAACGAATAAATACTATATATACCTGCCTTAACACAAAACTCTGAAAATAAAACAGTGATTAACTTTTTAGAAACTTCAAAGTTATCACAAACTTTTTGTACAAAAGTTTTAAGTCAAATGTTAAAATGTTATAAACATGATGGATTCAGTTAACACAATGTAATTTTACCACGCTAAACTAGTTACATTCTCCATGCAATAATATATGTTTTTAATAAACTAAACAAAGTGCAATAAGGGTTTTTCATTAAGTATTTCTTTGTGCTAGATAACTGACTGTGTGTGCAGGAGTTATCTAATCTAGTTTTTATTAACTTACTAAGTTTAGATATATATTAATTTCGCTCAGAATAATTATATATAACATAGATAACATGTATATGCCGGACTTAAAGTTGAAAACGTTCATCTTGACTTTTCGTTTTAACATTTTAAACAAGCCTTTTAGTGATATGTTACTAAGTTTAACTCAATTTATTAGTTGGTCGGCGAGATCCAAAGTTAAATATATTTTGACAGGAGCAATATGAGCAAAATTGTATGAATTATTGAAAAGATCCGGATGTCTGCTCAGAATATAGCTATATATACTTAACTAAACTAGTTGTTTCGTATAGTTTAAAGCTGCCGAGATAGACCAACTTGGAGTTTGTGCATTCTTTGAGTGAAGAATTAACATTGGGGAAGTACTGTTTTTTACTGCCTTCAGCGGGTGTTTTTAAAAACGAACTGTGTCAACCCTATGTATAACTTAAAGCAACAGAAATTTGTCCGAATTATGGTTACAAACGAAACTAACAGGGTATTTAATATGTACAGTCATAGCGGCGAAATTGCTATGATTTCGTTTTCGCTTGGAGTTTTTCTTCCTGCTTCTATATTAGGCAACTCCCTGCTCATAGCTGTTGTGTACAAGAACGTTACTAGGAGAATGAGAACAACAACAAACCTGTTTGTTGTCAACATGGCCGTGTCAGATTTACTGATAAACACTTATATTCTTTTGGACAATGGTCGTCTCATCCGAAAACCCAGTTCTCCCGCAACAGAAAGTATTCTTTGTCGAATAATTCATGGTTCGTGGTGCGTTTCAGGGAATATGTCCTTATTAAGTCTCATGGCAATATCACTGGATCGGTTTTGGGCGGTTTACTTTCCAACCAAGAAAGCATTGCTTAATAAGAAAGCTGCCATTATAACTACAATGTGGTTGTTTTCTTTGAATTTTGCAGTCATCCCAGCGGTTCTAGTACCTGATCAGTGTTTGAGGCAAACAAATAGACTTTACAGATACTTTCTGTGCTCTCATTTTGTGTTATTTTTAGCAACGCCTTCTTTGGTAATCCTTTTTGTTTATCCAGCTATTTTGATCAAGCTACAAAACAGGAAAATACCCGGAAACCCTTCTGCTGCAAGTCAAGCACTCAAACACCGAATGAACCGAAAAGTTACGATTTTAGCTGTCGCCTTAATTGTGTCGTTTGTAATCTCTTGGTTTCCCCACATTATAAGCAGCTTGAAATATGCGATCCAGCAACCAACTGACATTAATGCATACCTCAGAAAAAACTGGCGTTTTAAACTCTCGTCAGTTATTTTGGTGTTTTTTTCGTCGCTGTGGAACCCTCTCATATGTATTGGTCTTAACGAAAACTTTCGCACTGCATTCAAGGCGACGTTTCTAAAGGGATGTAGCTTCCGCTGCGATATCGGCTGCAAAATTTGTAAGAAACGCAAAGTGATAAACTACACTTCGTCAACAGTATCTTTGGGCATTAACAATATCAAACTCACTGGTGTAGCTTGGGGCTTTAACGACAACTGAACAAATACGAGGGAAGGTACGAGAAGGAAGCTAACGCCCCTGGCCTTAATTCTGGGGGCTCTATTGAAACTTTAATTTAGGTCCCTACTTTGATGAATATTTAAAGTTAAAAATACAATTATCCACACTGAAACATTTCTACACTTATCTATTCTGTTGATTCATTTTGTTTAACCCTTACAGCGCACAGCCCCAGGCAAATTATCAACCTCCAACTTCTCCTTACATAACTCAAACAAAACAATAGAACTGGTAATGAGAAG
>JAOCNB020084349.1:0-19934 GCA_026546465.2 Palythoa caribaeorum | reverse complement strand
TCGGGAGGATGGAAAGCTGAGTCAACTTTGGCGGAAAAGAAAGTCACACAAATGTTCAACACTCGGCTGAGCCGGGAGTCGAACCTGGGACTTTGTGGTTAGAAGGCAGAGATTTTACTACTGCGCCAACCATGCCGCCTTTATAAATCGGTTCCAAGGAGCCACTAATGATTTGTTGTTGAGATTTATCAATTATTTATTGTGGAAGGGATTTCAGTAAAAGTGAAGTTTCTCTTCTCAACATAACCCTGATGGAGCGCTGTAATAAACGTATTCAATTATTTACATCCACTCACACTGAGGTTTCCACATATACAGAATATTTTCAAAAAAATGTTATCGAGGTGAAGGTGGTGGAAAAAAGTGGTAAATTATGATAGTGACAATTTATCTTTATTTGGGGGCCAATGGAGAATCAATTTCTTAACGCGTAACGTGCAAGAGACATTAAGGACTGACCCAACCCCCATTTCCCTACACCCATAACGTGCACACTAGATTTTTCTTTTATATACAGTAGAAACCCAATTGACATAGAATATAATCTTTAACTCTCAGAAAACAAATTCAAGGCGTGTACGACTCTTGGAACATGTCATTTTAAGAAATATTTTCGGGAAGTTCCAAGAAATAGAAAAATCTAACATAACATGAATAATGTCTGAAACTTACTTGTTTTCAATTTTCAAAATAAATTCAACAAAGTTGCAGATAAAATAATTTTGCCATGCAAAATGTGACAAACCCGAAGAACATGTTTAGCAACATACATACTTCTAGTTTTGGCTAGAAACGTTTGGGATTTAAGAAATTCTTTTCTACAAGTATCTTTATTGTTTTGGAAGAATCTAATCTGGCGGTCCTAATTTTTTTCCTTTCGTTTTTTCTTACTTTTTTGCTCTTTTTTCATTGTCTAGTGTTGTTTTTATTCGAGAACTTGTTTGTTGCAATCCCTTTGCGATGGTACCGGTGCACTTGAAAAGGAACATTTCACTCCGTTTAGGTTGTTTTCGATGGGTATTCTTGGTACCGATTTTGAGTTCCACTTTCTTAGTCTGTTTTGGGCATGCGAAGTGCTATCTTGTCTCGTAGCTTTATAGTAACTTGAAGGCGCTTCAGAGAATTGTCGCTTGATATTCAGCTTTTGTGAAGCCTGTGCTGCAGCGTGAATGATTCTTTGAAGAAGTTCGTCTGCTTGGGATTTTGCCAACCCGTGTGTGGAACCAGGTACCTGACAGACTAATTGTCGCTCCTTCATCTCTTCAATCCTTTTATGTGATTGTTGCAGTTCTCTTTTTAGGTATTCGATCTCTGATGTCAGCTCAGAACACTAATTATTGTAAGACAAATGGTCAACACGAGTTTTGCTATGGATATGAAAAATTACTTTAGTGTCCTTCGTTCCCGCTAGTTGTCGTGTCATCCCTTCCTTACGAGAGCCTGTTGAACCAAGCCGAAAATTCAATTCTCAAGTTTTTTAGAAGCACTTCAAGTTGACTCATTACTACAAGTCGTTTAAGCAATGTCTTATTCCTGACGTCTGCTTTGGCTGGTCTGTTTTGAGGAGTGGAATTTTTTACTTGGTTCAACATGAGATGTTTAAGGGGCATTACGAACGAGGAGTGCGATGAGACACTTAAGGTACGTTACGAATGAGGTCTACGAGGAGATGGGTTTAACATGAGAAATTTAAGGAACGTTACAAATGAGGGCTACGAGGAGATGGGTTCAACATGAGATATTTAACGAACCTTACGAAAGAGGACGACGAGGAACTGGGTTCAACATGAGATATTCAAGGAACGTTACAAATGAGGGCTACGTGGAGCTGGGTTCAACATGAGATATTCAAGGAACGTTACAAATGAGGACTACGAGGAACTGGGTTCAACATGAGATATTCAAGGAACGTTACAAATGAGGACTACGAGGAGCTGGGTTCAACATGAGATATTCAAGGAACGTTACAAATGAGGGCTACGAGGAGCTGGGTTCAACAAGAGATATTCAAGGAACGTTACGAAAGAGGACTAGGAGGAGCTGGGTTCAACATGAGATATTCAAGGAACGTTACGAAAGAGGACGACGAGGGGCTGGGTTCAACATGAGATATTCAAGGGACGTTACAAAAGAGGACTGTGGGGAACTGGGTTCAACATGAGATATTTAAGGGACGTTACGAAAAAGAACTAGGAGGAGCTGGGTTGAACATCAGATAATGAAGGGACGTTACGAAAGAGGACTACGAGGTGCTGGGCTCAACATGAAATATCTAAGAGACGTTACAAAAGAGGACTATGAGGAGCTGGATTCAACATGGGATTTTTAAGGAACATTGCAATATAGGACTGTGAGGTGGTGGGTTCAACATGAGAAATTTAAGGGACGGTTTAGAAGAGTAAGAGCCTTAAATTGCATGCCGCATACAGCGATTTTCTTTTGCCATCCACTTGTCTAATATAACAAACATTGTATTACGCGGACATTCTAATTACATCTCGCAACTGCTAAATGATTGGCTCATGAAAAAAGATAGCACTAGTTGTCTAGCAAAAGAAGGAAGTTAATTTCGGTTTATGATTCGACAATTAAGAAATGAATTTACAAGACTATATTATCAAACATTCTTTTACGAACCTTTGCTTCTAGACGAATCATCTGGTCATTGGAAAACTGCAAATCAGTGATGATAGTGATGATAATGATAATAATAACAACAACAACATCAACAACAATAATAATAATAATAATAATAACAATAATAATAATAATAATAATAATAATAATAAAAACAGCCAAGGCAGAAAAAAACAGACAGGCAAGACATGGAACAGCTCTCGAGAACTAAGTTTCGAGGAATACAAAAAACGCTACCTTTTCTTGTGTTTCATGGATAATTTCTAATATTTTCTTCATTTCCTGCATTTCCCTTGCTGTAGAAAGACGCGAAACCCAATGTAAAGTTTACATGGAAGTGCAGCGCAGTCAAATTTGTAAAGTGAGTAAAAGAGTGAAGAAAATTATGAGCCTTACAATGCTACAAGGAGCAATTTTCTTTGTTTATTTTTCTGTAGGTGAGCTGCGCCTAGTCAATTCGATTCTGGAGTTTAAGAAGCTTGTTGAAAAGATCGGAACTTAAAATGTTCTCCCTTTTTAAAAAGGCAACAGACGTCATATCTAATTTTTAAGCTTTAGGCTGAAGTAAATTGTACTTTTAACTTCTTGCCTTGTAAAAAGGCTTGTTGGTATGGCACTGAAAATCGATCTTTCGTATGGCCTCTACAGGTGTAGATTACAGCATGCAGATTTTTGCTGTCGAGCGAAGCTAAGCATGTAAAGTCTGTTAATAGCAGCCAGGCTCGGTGGCCCTGATGGTCGCCACACAGATATAAGCCATGGTTCAATCTTGCATGAACGAATTACTAAGGTATAGCCCCTGCTGGGGCGCCCCAAACATCAGTTTTTTGCCACTTGTATGGAACAGGACAGAGCAGGCGGCTGTTTCGTTATTTTTGGATTGAAGAAGTTAGACTTCATTACAGTGCCTTAAACTTCAGCCCGACAGCATTTGGCTCAATTCACGAAAAAGATAAGAAAATAGAATAGATAAAAATAGTGAAATAAGCCTACAAAATCTATTAAAATCTGGTAAAATCTATAAACACAATTGCAAAAAAGGTAACAAATATTTCATTTTTGCTACTGATTTGTGGACCTCCTGTTCAATTTTGTATTGAGCAACTTTAAAAGTTTTGATCGTCTCTTCAATTTCAATGCAAGAAAACATTTATAACAACAGCGATTGTTGCAAACTCAGTCCAGAATAATGTTTCTGGAAGTTGAAACTGGAGAGTAAAACATTAATTACCAAAACTGAAGGCAATTTCCTCTTCTTCCCTGACTCCATTAGACGGATGGCGAGTTCTCAGACCAACCTCAGTCTTCGTCCTCTGCAGTCTGCAGGTATCAAACAAGAAAACAAAAAATTCACATGTTGAGCTCAAGAACTGCACTTCAAGTGAATTATAAAGAATTATATAATAACCCAAGTTATTCTCTCATTTTGATTGGTTCACGCCAGTGATCTATTAGAGGATAGAGGAACGATTGACGTCACCATTACAAAGTTTTTAATTTGTTATTATATAAGACAAATAGATTCCTTGTTTTTGTGCGTCTGTTCAGTAATAGATCATAGAGGACGTCCAACTGTGGTAAGAACATCAGTGACACACTCGGCTATCGTGTGCCACTTTTTTGTCAGTCTTACCACAGTTTGACGTCATCTATGATCTATTACTGAACAGACGCACAAAAAAAACATGGAATCTGTTTGTTAAATGGGCAAATCATGTGTAACATCTCTGACCTGTCACGGCCCTGGCACTCCAATCCACGCTTGGCTTCTGGGTATTCTTCTAAGGTCTGTGTGATATAGAGCGAGGTTTATGTTGCTGTTCAGTAAGAACAAAACTCTGATTTCTGAAAATTTTTGGTTAAAATTTTAACTGCTTTACTTTTCAGTTATAATTTTTACTTTCGATCCTATTCTTACTATTTACCCTATTCTTTAAGCCGGGACTAATTTTAAGAATTTTTAAACGGACTTATTTGTCACGTGTCAAGTATGTATTAATTTCACTTTAGTCTATCGGATGAAGAGCCACTTTTCTTTGTGGAAATGCTGATTAAAGCCATTATTATTATTATTGTTATTTTATAATAGCTAAAAAGCAAAATCCATTTACGAGCCTAAGTTGCCCATTGGAGCTTGTGCATATCTCCGGTTTCTGTAGTATTAAGAGGATGAAAGTCATTGACTCTCTCTGGACGGGACCCTAATCCGTCGCATATTAGAACCCAGTTGAAGCTGATACACAATTTTATCGACCTTGGGAGGACGAAAAGCTAAGTCAGCTTCGGCGGAAAAAAGTTCGTGCAAATGTTTAACACTCGGCTGTGCCGGGGTTTCAACCCGAGACCTTGTGGTAAGAAGGCAGAGATCTTACCACTGCGTCAACCATGCCGTCGTCAATTCTATAACATTGGACATGTTACCAACCTCCATTAAATCCTTCTGGGAAAGACACAGAAGCTCGGAGTATCCTACTGAGTGTACATCAGCCGAACGCCTTGAACAAACGACAGAAATGACATGTTTACATTGTGTTTGCGATAAAGTACGGTTGTTTAAAACAACCAGAAACTTGGGAATTATTTACTGAAAGGTTACGTTATGCCTATGGGGGAGTTAATGGTGTTTCTACGTGCTACACTTTGACTTTTGGTTTTTCAGCTAATGGGAAAATACAGTATATTTCAGGGTTTGACTTTAAGTTATGCTTACTGATTGCTGGGCGCTAATAATTACCAGTTCATCTGGAAAAGAAGATTTACGCTTACTGCATCACAAACATTTAGGTTGTATCTAATGGTCACTGGGGATTTTCATCCTCAGTTTTAACTTGTGCGACAGAAAATTTCACTATTCATCAATATAAAAAAACCATTATAATTCTTTTTGGGAGGGAAGGGGGGCGGGAGACAGCTGACCGTTGGTGGAAATACTTTATCGGTTATCGCAGAACCAAAAAGTTGATCTATCCTTACCTGTTCCGGCCTCTATCAAGTCGTAAAAGGCTTATTTCTCCAAAATAGTTTCCCTCAGAGAGACACGCAACCACAACTTTTTCTCCAGTCCTTGCGTCAGGAATGGCAACCTTATTATCAAAACATTTTGTTAATTTTCAAAATATTCAGAACGAATATTTAGTGCATGCGCAAAGGGTTTTCTGGCCCGTTTATGTATTAGGGGGCGCTGCATTATTGCATCCTCAAGTACAGGTGATAATGACTATGTATTTTATACACTGTATTTGCTACGCAGGGTCCAGGGTTTGTCCTGGAGAACTCATCCCAACTTTGAATATATGGCACCCTATCAAGACCAAGTACCCGTCTAAGCTAAAGACAAGCCACCGGGTCTCCGTCAAGGAGGAGCTGATCTCAAAATTAGCACTGTTTTGGAAACTGTCAGTACGGAAATCTTTGCATAACTCACTTTGGTTGCGAGAGACGTTGGAATTAATATCGTCGAGCCGGAAAAACCATGGATAACGTAAGTTTCCTACTGGCAATTGTACTTGCTCTCCCGGCCAACTTCGGACGGCAACGAAGTATTTCATTGGTCTCTCGGCCAGGGACGATGGTGATCGCGCTTTGTATTTCATTGGTAATAAAGTAATTAAATTATTCTAAAATTTAAATTAGTAATGAAAAAATTTTCGGATAATTGTCAGTAACACTTATCGTTATAGGCGAATTTTTGCTGACGTCATTGTTTACATTTTGCTTCATTAGCATAAAATGTTAACCTGAGAAAGGCAACGAAAGTGGGGCTAGCGACGAGAATTAGGCTCTATATAAATGCATGCAGTTTCAAAGAAGATATCAGCGTTCAAAAAAACGAAAAACAACTGGTTGGCAAAACCGTCAAAGAGTCTGCATTCTTTGTAAAATTTCCAATATATTAAAACGCATCACCGGAAGATTATTTATCATATAGGTCTCAGTTTTTCAAAAGAAGTTTATTTTGGAAAGTTCTTTTGATATTCAATAATTGTTAACTCGTATCTGAATTAGAACGAGAGGCACGTATGCTAATGAGGCAAATAATGTAATCAAAATTCACCTATTAGCTTGAGATTTTTTCCGTTTAAAGAAGAGTTTGTGATTTATGCTGTTATTAATCTAAGTTTGTCATTTTAACTTGACAGCATTTCCTTTATCGAGAAACACATTTTTAGTTTGGTTGATTTGTAACATCGTTTTCTTATTTCCTGCTTGGAAAAGGCTTCAATACAATAAGATTTGGATTCTGTGACCAATCGCACATGCCCAGATCGCTACAACGACTACCTTTCCCATTTCGATTGCTTCTTTGTACCTATTGCTCTTTTTCCTCTCTGTGACTCCTAGACATGTGCCATTTTTTGTTTCCATTTGTTAAAGACTCGTTTTTTTATTTTTCAGTCAAAAAGTTGAAATACCTCCCATTGATCAGATAGTCATTGTCTTGTCAAATCTCCTTCACTTCTTTAATCAGATTGGGTTGATTGGTTTTTATTATTCAAGTAGTTATTCAATTTTCATACATTGCTCGAATTTCGCTTTTCTGATTCGCTGATGTGTACCACGTGATATTGGGTTATGACGAAACCACCTTGACGTCATTATCGTAGTGTAATAGCCCTGGTGTAAATTTAACACAGCACTGCCATTGCACCATGGCTTCGGCTGACTCAAGATTTGCCGATTTGTCATTTTAAAAACTTTTCAATGTCATTCAGTATTCATTTAATCATCATGTTCATGTATTTTCGGATATATTTTGTAAAAACATATGATTAATTTTTCATCAACTTTGAAACGCCACATTAAAATCAACATTTTGTCTGGTTTACCTAGTATGTTTAGAGGTTTTAGTGCAGCGTTTCTTTGTGCAATGCATGCAAATTGAATAATAAAAATGTTAACGCACTCACTGCTCGTGAATCGTCGGTATTTACCTGCATTCGTTCCTTAACAATGAACTCGACGTTTTGCATACCGTATTGAAACTTATCGTTCATTGTTAGTGAACTCGTGCAGGTAAATCTCAATAATTCACTCGCTGAGTGCGTTAACCTTTAATTATACTTTGACAAACCTCGACTTTTCCGTGACTGATGATGTACATTTCACGACCTGCAGTGAGAAGTTGAAGATAAGGCAGAGTCAAAAAGTAAAACATATTTAAGGATAGAGAAATCACTTAGTATCAATATGTATTTTCTATTCAGTGACCTGTTGCTATGCTACTGAAACGAAAACAAGAAAAATATGTGTGGCTAAAGAGGAACAGTGAAATTTCAAAGAAGGCCCTAGAATAAGAATAGGATACGACTAAGAATAATAGCCCTTAAAGGCCATCGTTACATTGACTTTCCCTGAGGGAATAGTATAGCAACGCTATATAGTATCAGAAAATTTTAAATTGCTTATTACATTTATATCTTTTATCGTATATGATTTAATTCATTAGATGTTTCTTTAATAGATCCTTCAAACTGCATAGGTTATACTGTGCGCCCTATGTTAATCGTTTTTAGCATCCATCAATTATCAACTGCAATAATAATAATGATGATTTTCATGAATAGATGTGGTTCTTCACCTGCTAAAATCTAAAACTATACAAGTCCAATAAATTAAAACAGAATCGGCTTTAAAATTTTACAATATTAGAATGGGAGAATTATAATAACATATGCTAGAGATTTATTTAGAATATAAATGTTTTTTAAATCGACGCCACTCAGACCCACACCACTCTCACTCAATGTGCCCTTCCCCATAACCAACAGTTTTCCCCCTCCCCTCCCCCCAAGTCTTGAAGTTCAATGCTCTCTCTCTTTTTTGCTTCATTAAAAAGAAAAAAATATTTAGAAAGAAGGTTCTAGTACAATGATCATTTAGATAGCTACAAATTCCTGTGTAAGCAGTTGAAAAACACATCGAAATTTTTTACCGATTTCTCCCATTCTGCAGATGTAGTCGCCAGGTGAAAAAACCTGTGGCCGCAATTTCAGGACCAGTTCGCACAATAAACCTTCTTCACAGTCTTTGAAGAGCTTCACCTATTTTCAAAAAAGACAGAAAACAGCGATTCATTTAAAGGTATGTTAAACCCTTCTTGGATCTGAGAAACTATCTGAAAAGGGATGAGTAACATGAAGGGAGTTCCAGAAATCAGTGTAAAACAAATTTTGGCTACTCGAAAATCATTAAAGAATCAAAACTATTTCAGCTTCAAAAATATGTTAAGCAGCCAAGACTGTTGGGGATTCTTATGTGCAAATCTTTTTCCAGCTTTTTCCATCAACGTATTCAACTAGTCGAAAAGAAAACTTGCACACAAATTGCATGTTTTCGTCAAGGATCTTGCTCTGCTAGATTTTTCTTTAGATCTATCAAGCAGTTTAAGAATCAATCTTGGACATTAGCATTTAAAAACAACCTTTATGTCTCATCTAATGTACAACGTTGATGAGTGCTAACAATGAACTTCTGTTATTGCATGGGTGAATTTGGCTGCGCGCATGCGTTTTCTAATGTTAAATGGAAAAGCTATTTTGCATTTTAACTGGTTGTGCGCATGTACCGTTTTACACCGCACAAACCAAGATCGTATATTTGGTTAAGCATTTTGCTGTTTTATGCAAATGGTGAATTACCTTTTTAAGGGTCTCTAAATGTACATGGATGGCAATCTCCGCACGCAGTCTCTGTGGTAACATGTTTAGAGATAGCGCCTCGTCTAAGGCCTGGGTCCTGCAGAGCATGAACACAATAATGTCTTTAATACGCTTCGCCAGGAAGAATATAGTAAAAAAATAAAATCGAGCTTTCGGACTATGCGTCCGTCATTCGGAAAAAGTCTATTGTTCAACGACTGCTTAAAAATTATTTACAATATATGCTAGTTATATACAGTGAATACCAATGCCCATGCAGATTAAAATATAACACATATAAAGAAAGTAATATAGAGAGGAATTTATATGAATATTTTCAAGGTTTAAGATAAGTAATGTTAAAATTAATTTATGATAATGTGAAATAAATACTGTCAATGGCTGTATAGGTACGGGGAAAGTTGTTTTATATTGGGGACCATGCAGCACAAGAATCGTCTCATCGTGCTGCAACCTTATCCATACTTATTAATGCTTATACAATTTTAGAAGGTCAGTCGTTATCGGCATCAAAGCTAGAGAATGGACAAAACTCATTTACGACCACGCTCTACCCTAACTCCTAAGGCTACTTTTTGCGACTTTAAACGATAATATGATGATATCAACGTCTTTAATTTGAAAAATCCAATAATTAAATTAGCTTTTATTATTTAGTTATTGATAGCGATGCATGAATTGGTTGAAACTTTCTAAGGCTTAGAGAACCTGGTCCAAGCGAAAAACGCCCATCTTTTGACTTTATTTTGTTGGCTCTCTGGTACGTTGTAGTGCTCCATGTAGTGTTTTATTAAATCCATTCTGTGAAAAAGACAACGTAAATGAAACAAAATGTTATTGCTCTCTTGGTAAACACTTTAACCCTACGAGGCTATCAACGCTTCGATTACAGATTTCCATCATCCTCTAGGAGTAAAGTGAAACCAACTCTTGTGTTGGCTAAGGTGGGATTTGAACCTACTACCTTCGGGTTACTAAACTGCCGCTCTATATCAGCTGAGCTACTGAGCCAACTGGGAGGGATATGTGGGTTATAAATCTTATCCGTACGTGAACACAGAATATTTCTATGATTAAACACACAGTCATCGGTGTAAATAGACACTATGAGGTTATACAAGCGTTTCGTTAGAATATTTCAATCATCTTCAAAGAATTGCAAAAATAAAGTTAAACCAACGCTATTTTTGTTTTCACTGATTCAAAAAACAAGACTCCTGACTGCTAGCTAAGAATGACTTCAGTGTTATACGAAATATTTGCGCTGATGGCTAAAAGACTTGCCGATGCTCTGTGGCTTATATTTTAGTGTTGCTAATGATATAATGTTATATGAAACGGTATTCGTGTTAAATTTGTTTAAGGGCATTCTTGTTAAAACGGAATGCGATTGAAATATTAATATCGTGTTTATTTTATTTTTAGTGTATAATTGATTTGGAATTCCATTGCAAGCTGTGAAGCAAAAATTAACCCTTGTTTCGCTGTGCAAAAACATGAAAAAATGACGTCTTTTACCGTCGCCACCACATTGCATTCGTGGAATTTAATTGTAAATGTTTCTTCCCAGGAAAATATTTAGAAAATTTTGCTCTAGACTACAAGGAGAAACTTTTATAAAGTTTCATCAGTAATGCTTTAATCAGTTTTTAAGATCCGTTATTCCAATCGATTCTTACCTTGCCTGGAAGTCTGTTCTCGCGGCGTTTATATTGCTTATAATATCGCCAACATTTCCCACCACCGCTGCAAAGACGAATATTCCTAGTAGAAACATTGAGCCCGTGAACAAGTATTCCTGAAACACCAAAGTAAATCACAGTCAATACTACAGTGTAACATTAGTTTTGAGACATTTGAGGTTTGCCTTAAAGACGTAAGGACCAAAAAATTGTATGGGATCAATTACAACTGTAGTCCATACCAAGCAACAAGCTTCTCGATAGGGAGGTTCTTCTAGTTAACAGTGCAGAGAGGAAGCACGAGCTAGATTTCTTGTCCGAGTTTAGGAAAGGTAAAAATAAACGTATAATCACACTCTCTACCTAGCATCTTGATGAATTAAGTGTTCGTTTTCTTCTTGTATCAAGTAAAAACACAGTTTGTGTAGAAATATACTGTAATAACAGTTTCTGGTACATCGTGTTGTGTGATCGTCCAGTTTCGTGTAGTCCTGAGAAGCACTGTTGTCGGCAGTTGTGACTGGCGTTTCGGCAACCTGTGCGGAAGTATTCATCAGAATGAAGTCAGGGGAAGTGTATCACTTGAATACATATATAGTTTGGTTAGCGATTACTGATTGGTCATTACTTGAGTCTAACAGCCAATCACATCACGACAAAACTGACCAATCAATACTCGCGAACCACAGCATGTATGCATTCAACTGACACACTTCTCCTCATTTGACTCTGAAAATGATTTCTACACAAGTAGTCGAAACGTCAGTGATTACTATCGACAAGAGTTCTTCTCAGGACTACGCAAACCCGGACGATCACACAACACAATCTACTGTTACTCCAGGGTTCAAACAATTTGAAGTTTTTGGTGTTAGGTAGTCTGCCATTAAACATAGACTCTTACCACATCAGGACCTGCAGTTTCCTCAAACCCTCATGCAGGTGATGTACTTACCTCAAACCCTCTTGAAGGTAATGTACTTACCTCAAACCCTCATGCAGGTAATGTACTTACCTCAAATCCTCATGCAGGTAATGTACTTACCTCAAACCCTCATGCAGGTAATGTACTTACCTCAAATCCTCATGCAGGTAATGCTCTTACCTCAAACCCTCATGCAGGTGATGTACTTTCCTCAAACCCTCATGCAGGTGATGTACTTTCCTCAAATCCTCATGCAGGTAATGTACTCACCTCAAACCCTCATGCAGGTAATTTACTTACCTCAAACCCTCATGCAGGTAATGTACTTACCTCAAACCCTCATGCAGGTTACGTACTTACCTCAAATCCTCATGCAGGTAATGTACTTACCTCTAACCCTCATGCAGGTAATGCAGGTAATGTACTTTCCTCAAACCCTCGTGCAGGTAATGTACTTTCCTCAAACCCTCGTGCAGGTAATGTACTTTCCTCAAACCCTCGTGCAGGTAATGTACTTACCTCAAACCCTCATACAGGTAATGTACTTACCTCAAACCCTCATACAGGTAATGTACTTACCTCAAACCCTCATGCAGGTGATGTACTTACCTCAAACCCTCATACAGGTAATGTACTTACCTCAAACCCTCATGCAGGTGATGTACTTACCAGGTTTGTGTGTGGAGTTGGTGTCTCCCCAATGGTGGTTAATGTAAGAACAGACCAGTAAAGTGACCTGATGTATTTCCTAAAATAAGCCACGTAGAAAAATGAAGGTATGTTAGTCCCAGAGGAAGCTTACAGAGCAGACAAGACGTGCAATAGGCTGAATCTTCACAGTGACATGTATCTATTTGGTGTTAATTTACTTTTCATCCATTCATTGTCTGTTACTCCATTCGTTGTGTATCCGTTTTATGTAACGCTGCTCTCATTCTCTCTACATTATCTGTCACGCCATTGTTCATCTATCTATTGTCTGTCATTCCATTCTTCATCCATCTATTATAAATCACACCACTCGTCTTCTATTTATAGCCAATATTTGTCAAGTCACTTCTCATACATCCATTTGCTGTTATTCAACTATTCATTTATTTATTGTTAAATCACGCGCCTTCTCCTCTATCTAGTTGCTCTCATTTCACTTTTCATATTTTTAATCTATCCGTTGTGTATAATGCCGCTTCTCATCCATTTATTTACATCCAGCTCTTCATCTATCTATACTGGGAAACTCGCGCCAAAGCGCTGTGTATAGGTATAGCGTGTCGTCTTCCTTCTTAAACTGTCTTGTTACTTTTTAAGCGCTTCATTGGTTAAAGAACTTTAACTTATTTATGTTCCCTAAACGACACAGAACCATAGCAAATACAATAGAAGACAACTTTATCAACACTACCAAATCCACATACTAAACACAACATAATTCTTCAACATGACTTTCAGTCTATTTCTAATTGCTTTGAGTTAGTTTTTATTACTTACACTATTTTTATTCACGGTTACTGAAGTTTCGAGGCGACTGTATATAAAAACTATTATACACAAGAGTACCTTTGAAAATCATGGCTCTCTTGTCCTTCTTGGGGATAAACCCAGCCATTAGAACCGAGTCCCTCATACTCGGATATCATATAATACAGACAAGCAACCCAGTGCATGGCCAGCGCAAGGTAAAAGCTGAGTTTCGCAGCACGTAGCCGGTTAGGCTTACTGGTTCGGTAGTCACTTAGGAAGAAGAAATGAAACACACATTGCAGCTTTAGCAGCCTGAGAAATCGCAGCATCAGCGAATACATTGTATTTTTATTTCCTGTGGAAGAAAAAAAATGGCACATATTAATATTAATTTTCGGCCCGACGGATGTAAAACTTCTACAACAAAGCCAAAAATAATGATTTGGCGATAATGTTTTAAATATAGGCTGTTAGCTGCATAACCTGTCATTTCTCATGGCATGCGTAAGATAAAATATTTTTGCTGTTGTGCCAATAGATCTAAGTTAATCCAAATAAGAGGTTGTCCTTGCAATTTTTTTTAATTTTCCGGACTCGGACAGTTTATGTGAGCTCGTTAATGAAAATACTTTGACGGATGCGTCGATTTGTTATTTACGTGGGTTGAAATTTTGTACATAGATTCCATTAACGTATGAGATTACAAATTGGTCACAGATCTGTTCGGGAGGTCCTGCGATCGAATCCAGCCAGAGTTGTAGATTTTTTTTCTTTCTCCGTGTCAGCCATTTCTTTCCAAAAGAAACTTTTTAGCCGCTTTTGTCCCACTTTGATATCACTTGTTTATCGATTCAGAATGACCACGCTGGTTTTCTCCTCATTTATATACATTCTTACAAATTTCTTAGTTTGTGTTGTGTGATCGTCTGGGTGTTTGTAATCCCGAGAAAAACTGTTGTCGGTAGTGGTGATTGACGTTTCGACAACCTCGACATTGTAAATCACGAGAAATCTCGCCAACTAATAGTCGCATATATACCAGACTATATTTGTATTCAACTGACAAGCAACTTCTCACTTGGCTCTGATGACGACTTTCGCACAGGTTGTCAAGACGTCAGTCACTAATACCGACTACTGACAGTTCTTCTCAGGATTACACTTACCCGAACGAGCACACAACACGATTGACTGTTACTCCTGGGTTCAAACCATTTACTCATTGTGAAAAAGCTTTGATTTTATGTAAAAGAGAAGATTATGTTTTTATAAAGGTATTAAATTGCGCGCGACGTTTTATCCTGTTCCTCCGGCGGCGTAGTTGGCGCAGTGGTAAGATCTCTGCCTTCCAACCACAAGGTCCCAGGTTCAACCCCAGCTCAGCCGAGTATTGAACATTTGTGTGACCTTTTCGCCAAAGTTGACTCAGCTTTCCATCCTCTGGAGGTCGGTAAAATGAGTACCAGCTTCTGCCGGGGCTAACCTGCGATGGATTAGTTTCCAGTCCAGGGGGAATCAAAGACTCTCATCCGCTTAACACTACAGAAACCGGAGATAAGCGCTGGCTCCAATGGGCCACTTAGGCTCGTAAAAAGATTTAGCTAGCTCAGCTCTAGATTCCTTAAAATATCCATCAGCAAACACAAGACTGCTCGGTTATGTCCTGCTTTGACCCGCACAATGATATTTTATAATTCATACCAGACATCCAGCCGTAGATAGCGTCGAGCGGTAGAGCGGAAACTAGGTCAAGTTTGAACTGAAGCTGTTTTCTATAACGGGCAAACAGCATGGCGGTGTCTTCTACCTATGGAAAAACAAGCTGTTGATGAAGCTTTTTCTCAAACTTTAGAATATATTTTTATTACGCGTATGTCAAGTTTCTCGTTGGTTCACTATGCCACCTAAATACTAAAACGTTTCCCAAGTAAGGTAGGAGGAAGCACTGCATAGCTCAGATGGTGAGTGCACCTGCCTTCAGTGCGGCAATTCCGCAGTTCGACTGTCACGCAGTAATTCCAACGTTTGTTGCGACTTTCTTCTGATCTTTGTAGCTTTAGCTCTAACTGAATACCAGTAAAACGCGTCGTGTCGATTTGATTATGTTAAATTAATGATTCAATACAATTTTTTAGCTTTTAAAATTTTTACACCATATTTGTTGCTGTCTTTGGCTTTTCTGGAACTACTTTGTCAATTGGAAGCTTCAAATTAATCGTCTTCAGAAACGTCCTAAAACCGAGAACTGTAGACGCCATATATTTGTATTGGTTATTTTCACTCCATTGTCTATCGTCATAGTTAGCGAGTACGGTAGATAGTGACTAGATCTCTACTAAAATTAAATGGAAGCATGGAAGGGCAGACGAACGTCGACAGACAAACAGACAACCTGGGTAAAGGATGAATAATAAACCAGTTTCGAGTTCTAAGTTACCGCTGACTTCCTATGACAACGGATTCATTTGTGCAGCCTTAGCCTCAACATGAAGTTAAACATTCCTAAATGCCAATGTAGTTTTACGCTATTTACAACTGTGATTATTGTTGGAGATGTGACTTCTCACTCTCTCTTACTAGTATTTTTGAATATTTAAAACCAAAGCGAGGCTAAGGCTGTACAAATTGAATCTGTTGTCACTGTAGTCAGCGGCAACAGACAATGCGAAACTGGTCTATTGGGTGGAGTTGACGGTTGGATATATAGGTACTTTTATAACACTTTTACAAAACCGCCCTAGATCTCCTAAAGACCTTTCACTGATCGACTTTTAAAATGAACTATATATAACTGATAACAAAAACATAAAGGTAATTCTACGTACTTAACGGATGTCTTAATAGATGATGATTTGTAAATATGGAGTGATGCATATGAATGATTAAATCATTCCTACCATTATGCCATGATTGTCACGATAGCTTGTGCGACACTGAACGCCAATGTCACATAAATAAAGCACATCGCAAAGAAAGTCTAAGAACCAAAACGTTGACTGAAACACAACCTGGAATAAGAGAATAGTATTAGTAAGCTTTCACTTTCTTGCTTGTTGAAAGTTCTTTTGTTTGGCCTTCCGTAATTACTGTGGAATTAGAAGCGATTCAAAATATAACTGATGATATCGTGCAAAAACGACGTTATACCATCAAACTTGCCATCAAACTGCAGTTATGGCAATGAACAACGTTATACCATGCAACAAATTGGCCGTCAAACTGCAGTTATGACAGACAGAAACGACGTTATGCCATCAAACTAAAATATCTTTAACGTGCCAAGTGCTGTATATTCTAGTTTGATGGTATAACGTCGTTTTTGCCATAACTGCAGTTTGATGGCAAATTTGATGGTATAACATCGTTTTTGCACGATATTATATTTTGAATCATTTCTAATTCCATAAATTACTGTGTTCGTTTGTTTCATCTATCTACCTAGCTACCCAGCCCCTTACGCAGAATATTTTGTAAAGGTGGGCATGCACGAGCATTCTAGGAAGGCCTTGAGTAAGCAAGTTGGGAACTTTAAAATTTAGGTCGTCTGAAAACATCGCAGCAATATGCCGAAACGGCGAAAGACGGAAGTTTGTTTTCGTTTGTTGACGTGGGCCGGCCATAGTTTTCGGCAAATAATACAAGAAACTGCTATCTCTAGCTGTCTGCCCTTTTCTCTCAGGTTTACACCTTTACTTAGGATTTCAAAATTTAATGAAAAATAACACAAAAGTTTAGTCAATTCTGTGTGTGCGTGTGTTGTGTGTGTTTGGGAGGGAAGAGGGTTGGCATACGCACCCATCGCACTCCCTCTGTGTACGGGTCTGCTATCTATCTCATTTTAGTGTTATGTCCGTACTTGTCTTAGTTCTTTTTTATGTTTCATCTACTTATCTTCATTAGTTAACATGATCGTCTATGTTTATGATGTTCATGATGTTAGAATGTACATACTATCTCTCTTTCTCATTAAATACGAACTTTAAGGTATGGGTATCCCCTAGATAGCTCCGCTAAAAAGGATGTCCCTTTCTATTCTATTCCGTTCTAATCGTTAATAATATCTTGATGTTTAATCAGAGGCTCACCTGGGTTCTCATTTCTTGGAAAGCTATTCTCATAATGATGCAGTAGTAATTATACAACACAGCACCAGTTACTACACCCTGCAACATTTGAGTGAAATTTATTAGGTCTCTATCGATCTTGTCTTGTATGCCAAACAAAAAAACACTATTGAAAGGGTCTAAAGGTTTTCGTCTACTGCATTGTCTACATTGCATCAGAAAACCTACTCACTCGAAGACTCGTTTAGTTACTTTTTGTGCATCATAACTAGTGCATAAAAATCGTTCACACATATTTAATGTACAACAATGTTAATAATCAGGTTGGCGTAGTGGTCATCATTCATGTTTCACACGATGATGATATTGCATCGAATCCTGGGTTCCACACGTTTGCTGAATTTTTTCGACTCTCAATCTGACTTCGAGGGTTTTTCTCCGGGTACTCCGGTTTTCCTGCCTCAGTAAAATCCACTCCCAGTTAAATTACAATTGGCTATAGTAGGTTAGCTTAGCATAGAAGAGCAACCCTATTGAACGCTAACAAAACTGTTATTAAAATATGCTTTATGTTCCTCACCATCCACGTGAAGTATAATCTCTCTTCGGGATCCAGAACCACAGAGGTAGCCGAACAAAATACCTGTGAGTAAACAATCAAACAATTTCAGCCAGTGCATTTCTTGATGTCTTAAAAGAGCTTTGATTCAGGCACAAAATTCAAGACAATAATCGAAATTTCAACAAATTTGAAATAGGATAGGCAATTGCAATTAGGTCTAAAAGCTGGACTACGAGCACGCTCATGTGTGTCTACCTGCCAGTCTGCCGTCAGGCGGGAGGTTCCGGTGCGAGACCCGGCCGGACCTTCACTCAGGGTCTTCAAATAACTGAGAAGGTGCTGCTTTTGCTGTAACAGCTGTAAATGGTTAGACTTTTGCGTTTTTTTTGGATAAGGATGGTAAACTGTAGGTCCAGACTTTTGATACTCTATTGGGAAACTAAAAAGAACCTAGCTAGCTAAATCCTTTTACGAGCCTAAGTGGCCCATTGGAGCCGGTGCTTATCTCCGGTTTCTGTAGTGTTAAGCGGATAAGAGTCATTGACTCCCCCTGGACGGGACACTAATCCATCGCAGGTTAGCCCTCAGCGGAAGCTGGTACTCATTTTACCGACCTCTGGATAGCAAGGATAGATAGCTGAGTCAACTCAGTTGGCGGAAAAGAAGGTCACACAAATGTTCAACACTCGGCTGAGCCGGGGATCGAACCCGGGACTTTGTGGTTAGAAGGCAGAGATCCGAGGCACTTATCGAAATAAGTTGGGTAGTGATCCTGGTGTTGTGGTCTGTTTGTTTCACGGAGGGCAATTCTTAATGTTTCAAATATATGTGAGCTGCCGTAAGCGGACTATCTAAGACCTTAACTGATGAATCCTGCATGTATTCACTTGTAAAGCGTGTGAGAGCAGCTCCTCATGGATCACTGCGTTCTAAAAGTACTACATTATCATTACCTTTCGGATAGATCGCCATATGTGTGACTCGTGGACGTAAGTATGAAGCACTCCGATAAAAGTAAAGTGTAACCTCTGCAGCTTATATGGTTTCTGTTCGTGATGACCTTCTCTGCTACTTCTCTCTCTTGCTGCTGTTTCTTCATTATTTGCATTCTCTCTGAAAAATGTGTTGAAAACTTGTAACAACAATTTCCGTGGCGGATCCATAATTCGCTTAGTTTGGTCGAACTACCCTGTGTCTGGATGATATTTTTGGATTGGATTTTTTTTGTTTGCAAAACTTGTTTTAAACAAGTTAACACGAATTGCGATGAATGGCCAACACTCAAATTTCAGAAAATTAGTGAAAAATACATTAATTGTTTATGCGGGACATTCCTTTTCTAAAATTTTTCCAGGAGACATAACACCTAGATCCCCATAAATGTATCTCAACGCTCAATGCGAACTACCCTCGAAAAACTTCTGGCTCTGCCCCAGAATTTTGTTTCGATAAAGTGCTTTTGTACTTGATCTTTTATAGTTGTTTGTTTGTGAGACGTCATGTACATTGTTATCATTACATTACATTACCATTAATATAAACATTTCATTATCATCATCATCATCACCATCATTATCATTTATCATCTACAACATCATCATTTATCATTATCATCCTCATTTATTTTCATTATTTCTTTATCATCATCAATATCTTCAACATCATTTATCATTGTCATCATCGTCATCACCATCATTTATCATCATCAATATCATTTATCATCATCAATTTCATTTATCATCATCATTCACCATTCATCATCATTATTATTGTTATAATTAACAATTAGATTATGAGCTCGAGATTTCTATTGCGTGTTAAAAAAGGCTGTCAATTTTATTGAATACAAAAATAAATTATCCAAATGGTCTTCACTCACACTTCGAAACCTCGAAGGAGCGGCCGCCATTTTGTTGACAATCGCTACCCACTATCTATCACCGA
>JAOCNB020084305.1:0-12068 GCA_026546465.2 Palythoa caribaeorum | reverse complement strand
CATAGCACACTGAGTTCAGCTCGCAACACTTCACTTTCTATTAGCAAATTCTAGAAAAAATTTTCTATATTATTCTTTAATTTGTAATTGCACAACAGTGGGTTGGACTGAGCTACAAGTTATCAGAGATTTGTTTTTGCTTCAAGCACAAAAGAAGTTTTTCACTGAGACAATGACTTTGTTATGGCAAATTGATTATATGTTTATTTCACCTCTAAAAACATATAACGTATGTCGGCGGCTTCCTGTAAAAATAATAAAAAAAGAATTCCAACGTTGACAAACGTTCTGGAAACGTCTCTTGTTAAGATCGAAAAGGTACCGCAATGCTTAAGATAAAACTTTTTCAGATATAATTATTGTTTATTTTTCGCAGTAAGAATTATCTTTTTTTCCCTGTTGTCTCTATCAAATGGAAATTGATGAAATGCGTCAAAGAGAGATTTCTTCTTTGTTAAAGAAGTCTCTTTACAGTCATCAGGCGATGCCATTGAATAAGGAAATTGACTCCTATAACTAGCCAAATAACAGTGGCAGAAGGGTTTTTTACCATTTTTCTAAGTCACAAAATATTAAAACAGCATTTTTTTGTGACAAGTGATTGAAACAACTTTTTTACTAAAACACATCGAGCCCCACCATAAAATCGCTGCAAAAATCTCTGGAACATTTTCAAACTTGCTTTAAGATGAAAAATTACTGAAGCAATTTAGATGTTGTTTTATAAAGCTTTTGGCTGAAATGAGTGTTGAACACGCATGGGAGACAATAGTTATTACGTTTAATGATCGACGCAATTCATTCGGTCGAGATTAAAGTTCTACAAATTGCACTTAAAAATTAATGATTGCCATTTTAGGATGTGTTCAAGGTTTTAACTTGCTAGCTGGATGCCTCATTATAACCTCTTCTATTCTACAACTGAATAAAACAGAAAAAAGCTACTCTAAGTTAATGCAAGTATTGTGCTTTCGCTAAATCAATGATTGATGAAGATGTTATTAATGGTGATGATGATAATGATGATGATGATAAAAAATTTTCTTGCCACTGTGCATAATTGCGAAAGCCTTAAAAAGACTTCAACTTATTAAACTTGATACAGATTTGGTTTTAAGAATCTCCGAATAAGTTTCAAATTTTAATCGCATCTGATAATGTTTTATCGTCTATCCAGTACGTTTCTAAATATATATTGCCGTCGATATGGTTTCGTATTTAGAAACAACATTTCACAGTTAGAACTAACATTAAAGTCAGCAAAGAATAGCAAATTTGTTTCATTGTTGAAATCCTAAGTTAAGTGAAAATTGTTCACCATGAATAAAAAAAACTGACGAACTGTGATACCGTACTGAACTGTTTCTTGTACTGTACTCATGTGGCTCAAAATAAAGAAAAACAAATTTTAAAATGTAAACATTTTTTCTCAACCATGAGCCACGAAAGCAAAATAAGGAGACATAAACTAAAGTATATTCTTATCATAGTAAAATCTTTTATCGGGGTCTTTCAATCTGTGTGACGATTATATTTTTATAGTGAATATGCTAATCGGAACAAGACATCTGTGTTTGTTTGAGAAATGTTGAAATATTCTTTAATATTCCTCGCCTTGTCTAATGCCTTCCGCACTTGTGCCAAACTTTCCAAATACCGACCCACGCACTATGTCATTAGAAGGAGAAAATCTTTAACTAACTGACACAAGAAAATTGACCCAAACGAGACCTTTTGGTTTGCCAGTCTATTTCGTGTTTATTCACTTACTGGTTTTGGCTACTAAGAAATTTTAAAACGTTTTCCTATTTTTTTTCTCTATCAACGATACTCCAAAGCATAAAGCAATTCGGGTGCTTTAACTCGAATATTAAAATAAACTAAATTTCGAAAATTTTTCTGTTCGTTGTTGCTTTGAACCCGGCAAAAACCATTTTGAATGGCTCAGTCCTGACGGAGCTGGGAGTAAACCGTGATATACAAGTGTATTTAAAATCTTCGCATTCGATGACAGGTGACAAAGCTGTGATTTGTATTAAACGAATGCGACGCGTTCCGCTTCCTTATAACCTAGAAACACACATATTAAACTAAAAAAAGACATTCTATCTTCGACATGAAAATTCTTTATTTGAGTGCTATTTTCAATTTCTTTGTCTGCAAGTCGATTCAACGTAAAAATCCTTTTAACGAGTCAAAGAAGCAACCACTAAAATGGCCAAGGATTTCAAAGAAAGAATCGATGAACCCAATCATCGCCGTGATTTAGCTTAGCTGAAATTTTCTTTTTAAAAGGTTTAGTTCAAGAATTTTGCGATCAATTTGTACACTTATTACGAAAAAAACGAGCCAAATTCCGAAGTTAAATTCTGTCAGATTACTTTATTTTTATGGTAGCGCCATTGTCATCAAACATATTTTGATAACAAAACAATAACTCGCTCTCGGAACAAAAATGGACATCCCTAAAAATCTTCTTTTTATGTTGCTTAAAGTAACTAAACAAAACTTGGATCAGTTTTCAGCGCTTGGTCTAAGTGTTTTTTCTCATGGTAATTCATCTAAGCTTGACGATCCATTCAATAAACTACATCTTTGCGTTGGACTAGAGTTTTATGAAGATTTTAGGTAAAATTAAAAATTCGACACCAACGGTTCCTACTTTCACGGTTTTATATTTGTGCTAGATCTGAAGCAAAAAAATATTTTTGATGTTATAGTCGAAAACAATAATTATTTTAAAAAAACCGCGAACGTAGAAAAATCAGCAAGTCGAGTGATAAACTGCACAAATTACTTAATCCGCATAGAATATAGAGGAGGATTTCACCTTCACAAAGTCATTTGCAAACTATATTGCTTGACCATGGAATTTTGGAAAGCGATTTACATAAATTTTCTTTCAGTAACTTCAAAAATGAATCGCAAGATTAAATTTTATAACTTGTTTAATATTTTTTACATTTTCAAAGGGTTTCCCTGATTTGATACTGAGTGCGATAAAAAGGCGAAATGTGTTAGAGGCATCTTTAAACGAGAAAACGGTCACTTCGTGCTGTGAAATAATAAATATGTGGTCGCGCAAGTTTTTCAAACGCGAATTAAGCTGTGTTGAAGCGTTGAATGTGTGAAAGTTTGTGTTTTTCTATGCTGAACGATTACATTCGATTTATTTTTGTAACCGTTTTCAAATTGTACACGAATTCTATTCTGAGTAACATCTGGGATTGTGTACATAGTACAATTGAGTTCTGATAGAAATGCTTTATCCATCTTGTCATATAAATGACAGGAAAGCTTTTTCCAGTATTCGGTTGGTTTGCTGTCATTGTAAGACAAATCATTTGCTTAAACGTTTTTCTCAACCTGATGCAGTTGAAACATAAATGGAGTTTTCTTGACATAATCACACGGGTGTCAACTGAATTTCAATCGCGCTTTTTTATATTAGAGACAGTAAAAATTCTCAACAAAAGATTTAAAAACGAGCAACGTTGATTTCGTAACTCTAAAGTTTAGATTTTGTGTTTTTGCTGTTAAAATGATAAACGTTAATGGAATTTTTGATCAAGAAATCTTGAGTGAAGGTCCGTTCGATGTTTAAATTTCGCTGGAATAGTTGGATTTACCAGCTCAATCAGCTTTAGATGAAATTTAGGGTTTTAAAAACTACTCTGTGAATTTTTCGCAACAGTTTCCTTCGCTCGCATGAGTGATAAAATTTCTGATCTTTTGACAACTGTTTTGCATAATATAACCTCAAACCCGGCATGTGTTATGCTAGCCTAATAAACTATGGAGTTTGTTGTATATGATGAACTGATGTAGCCAGAGCTACAACCATAATTCAACCAGTGTATGTATTTCAGACTGAAATCATTCTGTTCAGACTCAAATAAAACAAGTGAAGTTGGTTGAAACAATTTTCTCCTTTTTTTCAATTTTATGGTTTCTGATTTTTTTTAAATATTGTGATCAACTTCCCACGCACACCACAGCCAGAATATGTTTGAATATGCATGCACTACTGTAGCGTTGACTTAGCTTACTCGTTTCATAGACTTCAAAAAGCTTGAAAGACTTATTTTTAACACTATTCCTAGCATTTTTCGTTTTTAAGTTTTTTGAAATTATTTGGTATCGCTCTTTATGGTCCCCGTTGGGGTTTTAATATAAATTAACAACAATGGCACAAACAAAGCGCTGTGTAAGTTTTGGAAGAAAGTCGAATATTTGATAACCTTTGGCTCAATTTTTAACCACTCTATCAAAGTTACTAGAGATTTTTCAAAATAATATTTCACTCGATCTTCTATATATTCGCTAAAATTATGATAGACGAAACATTATAGAAACTGCAATCAGCTTCGCTTTCTGTTTGACTTAGTTAATAAAGTTGGACTCGTCGCTTGACCGCAAAATTTATTCAAAACAACCGCGACCTGCAATTATTAATCACACTTCGAAAAGAAAATAAATGAATTTTACTTTGAATATTAAAGTGTTTATTCTTCTCTTTCATGCGAAATTGGGTAGGTTTCACAACGAGACGAAAATTAAAGTCGCGCGGGAAAACTCCTACTGCCTGGAACAAAGAGCGTGAGCGGTTTCTGGACCCAACTAAAACTATAACTACGAGAAATCTGACAGAATTATAAGAATTATAGATTGTCTTTGGAAGAAACTTACCAATAGTTGTTACAACTGTCCCCGAAAAAAATACTGAGCCGGCAAAACTCCATCTATCATATTCCACATCGAAATATCCTTCTTCAATAGCCTTGTTGATCTCAACGAAAAACTGTGCCATGTCATGTTGCGATATATTGTACTTAGCGGTGATGGTTTTTCGTACTTGATCAAAATGGAGTTTCTCTTTTTTCTCTGCACCCGATTCAATGGTCTGAAAGAGCGCTCCGCCAAAAAGCAGATAGACAAAAAAGAGTGTTGTTCTCAGCAACAGATTTTTGGTGGGTGTCTTTAAAGATCGAAAGAAGTTTAGAAAGAACACCCCCATGTTGTATTCAAATTAACAAGGCCAACGCGACCGTATGGCCGCCAATCTTGGTTCTTGAATGTTGCGCCAGTTGATCCTCTCATAAGCTATGGGTCAATTTAGAAGACGAAACAGCGAGCGTTGAGCGCGCTACAACTTCACCTGACTGGGTATATATACATACTTGATAAGCCGGAGATCAGTGCTTTTGGGACAATTGTTTGTTGCTAAACATGTGACGTCACTAGGACCAATAGCGTGGTCTGCTGCTAACACAAGAACAGCCTGATTACAGTATTTGTCTTTGGGTAAAAGAAAAACCTCCAAACGGATCATTTTTGTTGAAATACCCTTCACGCACAGTCATTTGTTCCATGCGGATCGCTTTACCGCACAATTTTGCTTTGTCAAACTTTCTTGGATCCCTTTTTGATATCAATATGTATTTGAAATTCAAGCATTTTTATGGCGTAAACGACAATTTCAAAGACTTCTCTCTTTTGTTATTAGATTTACCAAATATGGGAAAAGCAATCAAACTTTGGTTGGAGATTTCCGCTCGAAGGAAATTTATCCTGGCCATTTTCCGTTTCTTTCAAATGCATGCAAATTTTGCTGCCATTAAAAATAAAACACAAAGAGAGCATGGTTAAATGGCTGTAAGGCAAAGCTAAGCCTAATATCTGTCTAAGATAAGGGCGGTAAAATTGGATCAAGTCAATGCTTTACAGAGAATTCAAAAAGAAAACTTAGAAATTACTCAGCAAAAGTGTGAGAGAGAGTTGAGGAAAATTTGCCTCATCGAAGACATGCCGGCAGATGGCAAAGCGCAGTGGTTTCTGAACAATTTCGAACCTAATTGAGGATTATAGCTTAAGTTTCCCGCCAAGAAATAACCATAAAAAATGTCCTGGTTTCGTTCATGATTCTATAAATTTGACAACACCTGTTTTTACACAAAATCTGATACAAAACATATAATTTTTCAAGAAAAAAAATTGGTGAATGAAGAAAAGGAAAAGATACTTCAATGCTTGGCTGGTTGAAACCGGTTCAACGTTTAAAATTTGGCAATTTTTGCACTGTGTGTGTAGCGTGGAATCAGAGAGATGAAATTTTTATGACTTAGTCTCGGGTTTCCAGCAATTTATAACTTACTTTTGTTCGAATAACTGCTTTTTTTAGGATAATGTGGTGATTATAAATTTTTTGCCAATGAAATATATATAACACTTTTTGTTCAATAATTCTACAAAATCCTGAATACTAATTTGCTAAAAACACTTTTTAGTTGTAAATGGAAGCGAAAAATAGCGATGTTAGTAAAACACCTTTTGGTCTAACTAAAATTTGCGAAACGAAAAAGAATTCTATTAAAAGGAACATGTCTAGAAAGAAATGAATGCTGCTTTGTCTTGGTTTTTGATATCGTTAGAAGTTCTAGCGAGTTTGCCGAAAGCTTTATCATTATAAAGAAAGGAAGCGCTCGCAAGAATTTTTGTTAATGTTTTTTTACGCTCATTCAAATATCTTGTCAAACAAGAAAGTTGAATCGATGCATAGTATCAAATTAGAAAGCTCGTTGAACTTGCGGGTCCCAAAAATCACAGCCTTCTTTCTCATCTGTCAAATATCTTTACGTATTAAATAATTAATGTCAAAGTAGAAACAGCAATGAAACTAAGCTCTCGTCAACAGGGAGTCTTGTTAAACAAGAAAATATTACTTTGACTGCTTCGGGTTTCTGTGTTTGATATATTCAAACAAGTTTTAAGTAGAATGCGCTTTCTATTTATCCAGCACAAACATGACAAAGTAAAGTTGGTTCCTTCATAATCTTTCTGGTTTTTCGATTTAACAAACGAAGATTCACAGTCGTGGAAATATTACTATGGAGACACTAACACTAATGAAGTACAGCAAAATCGTTCCTCTACCATTTATCAAAAGGAAAGCCATTGTGCTCGTGTGAAAACTAATATTTTTAATGAGAAAGAAGCATTCTCATAAAATCTGTCAAAGAGCCTAGCAACCATCTTTTGCGCTTTTCGGTGACGAAATCTTATTAATCCCTTCAACGAAAATGTGTTCGCTGTAGTAAATAAATGCCAAAGCGGGCGATATATCGCCCACGCTTAAGATCCGGTTTAAATCTTCAAAAACACACTACGATGGTAAATTCTGCATAAAATTAGGAAATATAACTTTCAAGCAATAGGCCATTTCTCAAAAATTACTTTGGCCGGCTCATTTCTTTTCTAATAGTAAGTATAAGAACACATCGATTAAACTGTGTGATAAGTATCGTTCAACTTCACGCGCAGAAACACGAAAAAATATATATATATTTTTTATTGTTTCTTTTTTTATCAAATGAAACTGTTTCGTATTTCTTTGGATTGTTTCTGGCATAGAACAGCAAAGGATTTACGATATTTTTGCGAGTGCTAGCTTTATCGGACTGAGAAATTATTCAGCGAAAGTGTTAACTGCCGTGTGAAAATTTATAATCAATTATGCTTCTGTTTGGAATGGCGGTTGGGCAGAAAATCTTTCAACGTGAACTGAATAGAAATAAAAATTACTTTTACCAACTATTAATCGAGTTTGAAAAGAAACGCAGTTGGGCCTGTCATTGCTTGATTAGCACACGAGGAGTTTATTGCGATTCTAAACACCTTTGCTTTTAATATAATAAAAGTTAATTAAAAAGCAAAACCCCAAAGCAAACGAATTATTGCGATATTTTGATGTAAATATTGGGCTCGCATGTTAATTAAATATTCTTCGCCTTAAGCTTCGGGGCAATAGCTTTTCAAAAATTTTTAAAAGCTGCTAGATATAAGTTACCATGGAACGAGTAAACTTAAATCGACGAGAAAGATAGTCTAGCAAGAAGGATAACGAGAATACCTTTTCTCTAATAACAGATTAAGTTAGTGCTTTCAGGTGTGTTATTTCAATATTATGAAACTTGCAAATCGATTTACGAAATGGCGCAAGAGAAATTGTAGGAATGGGAGTAAATAGTTCTTAAGAAAAAATGAAATATTCTTTAGCCAAAAACGTTTATTTCTCTTTACGTCTTTTGCGTTGTTTGTTAGACAGCTTTCAAAATCAAAATTGAAATAAAGGGGTCATTAGAGTTGGTGCTTTAACCAGATGATTAAAGCGTTGTTATGAAATAATTTACCAAAAAATTATTGTATTTTTTTGCGCTATTTATATTTAAATAGATTACCTTCCAAAAGACATTGAAGAGATTTCCTTTTTAATCATTAATTTCCCTTTATTATCGAAAAAAGAAAAAAAGAATGTTTGTTTGAGGTAATAACATACTTTAGCTTTAAGAAAGAATGGATGTTTTGAAGTTTATTGTTTGTTTCAGCAAGAAATCCAACAACATTCGCTGAGGACGAACAGGGTGCGTGGGGGCGAAGCCAACCGGAAGTAAAAACAGTACACGTGGGCCAGTATACGTCGATACTACGTAGACGCCCGGAGATAGCAGTCCGACATGTCAGCACGTGTAACGATAGGATTACTTAAAAGGTCATCTATTTGATTAGCTTCGTTGATATAAACCCATTCAGCAGGTTATTGCTTACGGTATAAATATTTGTTAAACAAACTTTTTGGGACCCATATTATCTTCAAAACAAAATTGTTTTAAAATATAGCTTGTAGTTGATGTGATAACAAAATTATTAATATACTACTAATGATAATATTACTAATCATCTTTATGCAAGAATAATAACATCAGTGCATAAAGAATAAAAAAATAATTACGATAACTATTGCATAATATTCACGTTGCATGCGCAGATCTTAGTTTTGTTGACAATAATTTAATTGTCGTTATCACAATTATAACTGATAATGTGATGATGTCAGTGCCAACATTTGAAATCTATTGCAGACTGTTCAGCTAAGACAAAATGTAAGAATAGAGTTCACCATTCATCACTATCATAAACATTTTCATCGCCACCATATCATTTTCATCACCATAATTATCATTTTCATCACCATCACCCTAATTCTATATAATTATCATCATCACAGCAAGAACATAGTCAAAACCATCAGCTCTTGACTGACTGGCTCACTACCCTGGTTTACAGCAATGTGGCAGGCTAGCATGGGATAGCTCATCATATCGACAGTGCCAACATTTGAAACCTCAAAATCATTATCATTGTCATTATCATTGTCATTGGACTGTGGGCACAGAAGGTTCAGGGAGACCAATTGCCTATGCATCTTGCTCTTTGAACCAAAATAAAAATGAAGATTGAAAATGAAGCATTTGTTCTATATTGGGATGTGCGGTAGTTCCAGGCCTAATTGGAGGGACGTGCTTTCACCCCGATCACAGATCACAAAACCCTGAAATATATTATGCACCCTGGTAAAGCATATACCAGTTACCACAGATGCAGGGCTTCAGCGACGTTGTTTATTTTCCTGTAAAATCGAATAGTGTGGAACAAAACAGCATTCTATTATAATGGTCTGTGGCGCCTTTCTTCACCACAGATGCCTGTGGACCAACCAGATGAAGTGGAAGTCAACCATGCAAATGTCGTTGAGACATCATCTCTCATGGAACAGGTGCTTCATCGAGAAACGAACCGAGGTTCCTTTCTGTCGAAACTGGTTCGCTTTGTAGAATCAGGTTGGGAAAGTGTAGAGTCCCACCCCGACATGTCATGAACGTAAATTACACCATTGAATCCTGATGTCGACTAAGAGAGTTGCTGTGCCCCAAAGGTTAAGAGCGAGAGCTCTGGACACGAAGGACACATGGGAATTGTAAAGAAGAAAGGCATCGAACGAAGCTATATCTGGTGTCCACAGATAGATAGCGACATCGATAGGTATAACTACTTGTAAGGGGTGTCAAGACGTGGCATGTAGTTCTCCTAAAATGCTCTTGCATAAATGGGAGTATCTATCAACCCCATGGCAACGCCAGCACGTTGACTTCGTAGCACCACTGAGTTGTAGGGAAGATGCTAATGGTTGTGAGATTTACATGATGAGAAGTACCACAGCAGCGAACACAGTGTTAGCACTGCATTCCCAGTAAGCAACGATGACAATGAGCCCCAATTTACTTCAGACGAGTTCTGAAGGTTTATACAGATGAACTGGATAAGATACCTTATGATCTCTCTATACAAACAGTTTGCCAGAACGCTTGGTTCAGAGGTTCAAGAACAGCATCAAGACAGACCCGACAGACAGGCACCAACAGTACAAACTGGTCAGATTCTTACAGGCGTATCGTATTGCTTGTAATTCCACTACGGGATTGATTCCGGTACAACTTGCTTGACCTTGCTGGGACAAAATGTCAAACGGTGTGTAGAAAGGAAACCGTTGCAAAATAAAACCTGGCCCTTGACATTGTTTCAAGTGGGAGAAGACGCCTGGGTACGTAACTTACATAACTACGACGGAAATCGGAAATGGGTGTGTAAGGTTAGGTGCTTAAGCGTACAGAATCAATGACGCACCGGGTTCAGGTAAATGATTGTATGTGGAAGCGTCACACACAGAGCAGAGTGGATACGGAAGGCTGCAACCGACCCAGGTTCAAGATCAAGATCAATATCCAGACATGCTGATAACCCCGATGATTCGTGTGGAGCTGGAACAACGACAGAACCTGTAGCACCTTTTTAAACAAAAGCATGGCACGTCTGAGACACGCCAACCTACGCTAGATTTAAGCCAAAACATTTTCAAACGTACTCAGCCAACTAAATGTTCACCTGAACTCTCCGCTTCCAGAAGAGTCCTGTAGAAGACCAACAAGCACCGTTGCCTTTAGTCCAAACTACAATCCATAGGAGAGTAGTATAAATGCCCACGACATATTCCAGTAACTAGAGGGTAAATAGTTATGTCAGACATTAAACCCTGTTCCAATTTTCATTGTTCGTCGTTTTCAACACGTTTTAAATGTTAGTCCCTATACCTTTAGGCTTTTGAGAATTTAAGGTGGAAAGTGTAGTGTTTGAGAGGAGTGAATTCGTGCGTGAAGTTCTGAACTGATGAAAAATTTATTAGTTTATATTTTCATCCGTTTTTGCCATCATTTAAAGAAAATCACCAGCCTCATCATCATCATCATCATCGTCGTCATCATCGTCATCACCACAATCACCACAAACATTAACTCTTGATGACCGCGGTTAGACGCTTATCAAGACTACTATCAGTAAAATCAGAGGCAGAAGATTTGTGCAGAGGCGACAATTTCTTGTTGTCCCCGAGGCCTTTGGAAGAACATTCTCTTGAAACGCTTTCTTCGTGTTATAGTTCCCCGGTGGACTATAACGCATAACCACGACGAGGGCGCCATCTCTTCTCACAGCCTGCGCAGCTCCAATCAATTTCGTACTTTTCCAAACAACCTGAAAATGAATTTCATCAGTCGTTTTTGTGAACACAAATTGATTGTTTAAATTAAAGGGGGAAAGTTGATTGAAATAAATACAATATATTTAATCCAAAAAAATTAATGAAAACTTGCTTAAAGTTTAAAGTGTTTTGATAGCTTGTGAGTGAAAAATAACAACGGCAACGATAACGATAAGGATAACTATAACGATAGCGGTAACAGTAATGGTAACGGTAATGGTAACTATAACGATAACGGTAATTATAACGATAACGGTAATATAACGATAACGGTAATATAACGATAACGGTAATATAACGATAACGGTAATTATAACGATAACGGTAATATAACGATAACGGTAATTATAACGATAACGGTAATATAACGATAACGGTAACTATAACGATAACGGTAACGGTAACTATAACGATAACGGTAACTATAACGATAACGATAACGGTAATATAACGATAACGGTAACTATAACGATAACGGTAACGGTAACTATAACGATAACGATAACGGTAATATAACGATAACGGTAACTATAACGATAACGATAACGGTAACTATAACGATAACGATAACGATAACGGTAATATAACGATAACGGTAACTATAACGATAACGGTAACGGTAACTATAACGATAACG
>JAOCNB020084244.1:0-12069 GCA_026546465.2 Palythoa caribaeorum | reverse complement strand
AGGAAACTTGTTTTCAAAATCTTTCAGCGTCCCCCCTCCCAGACACACAGTCCCCCTCAAAGGTATAATGGTTCACCCCTTATTGAAGAACCATGTTGCTAGGTAGCGTTTGCTTGCTACGATGGCAACTTTTTGACACAGCGGGACGTTGCATGCAACAAAGATTAGGTTTGGATAATCTTCATGTAATATTTTTGGTTGTCACGCCTGCAGCTTTTTAGACCAAGTCAAGAAACACTGTGATTGCTCACGAAGAAGCAATCTCGTCTTTCACGAGACCGGTTTTGGATCTTTGGGATGTCTGGAAAAGAATTTTTTCTTCTGACGCTGCTACTGTGTTTTTACGGGTTATGTGAGTTTTTTAAGTACTTTCTGTTACATCAAAAACTATTAACACTATTACAACAATGGTTTTTCTGGCTTCACTTTTGCCTTTGAATTGGTCTGTTTTCTATTTCTTACATTTGTTCTTACTCTTGCTCCTGTCCTTGTTCTAGGGGTAGCAAATAGTGAATTTTTAACTGCTCGCAAAATTTTGTTTCTGCTCAAATGCTCGTGCGCGCTTATTTTAGCAGTACTCACAATGTTGAAATAGATATGTTTTAATGCTCGTTTTTAAAAAGTAAGGAAATGCTCAAATACTAACTTTGTTTTTCCTTTATTCTATAGTTATGCTAGTGCTGTGAAGCAGTCGTACTCCCACCTTGTATAAGTCTATTTGTCGTTCGGGATGTTTTGATAAATACACTCTTTTTTTATAAGGACATCTTATTTTTGGGCTGAGACTAAATGTTTTTCGCCTCAATCGCTCTTAAAATGTTCTTAATACAGTCCTACGTATTTGGTGTACATGCTTTTTATATCAACAACACTGTATGTGTCTTCAAGAAGATATGAATTTCGATATTTGATATACAAGTAATGTGACTGTTCTTGTAAAATTTCCATGTATCTGTTACTCAAGTTACTTACTTGCAAACAATGTTGCACTATCACCGACTATTTGCCAAGTCGATCCATGATGTTGTCAGTGCCTTGTAACAATATAAAGTTTTTGGCTATTCCTTAGCTTCGAGTGTGCCCTTGACATATTCTTAAATTATGACCGATTTTAAACCTGACGTTCTTATAAAAAAGGTTCTAACAAAAAGAAAGAGTGTAGCTCAATTCTCTCGGCTTCCCAAACCGTAAACGTGCATGGTTGCCAAAATATGGCTGTGCGTGCGTGATTGCCTGTGCTCGCTTTTATCATTTGCTATCCTTATTCATGCTCTTTCTCTCATTCCAGCTTTTGTTTTTCTTTTTATTTACTCTTCTTCCATTATTTTATTGTTTATTTTCTTCTCGGTTAATTCCTCATAACACTAGCTTCACAACCAACAGCGTAACACCGCCACAAGTAAGGCCATCCCCACTATGTTTCGTGACGATAGTTGTTTCGTTCCGGTGTGAACACGGAGCACAGCGAAATTGGCTCAACTCGTTTACACTTGTTTTCAATGCACCGAAACGATACTCGGTCGGCCATACTCGGTCGGCTATATTCGCAGTTCACCGAAGTCCGGAACAACACGATTTAGTGCTCACACTAAAATTTCAATTACACAAAAACCTATCCGAAATGTTATTTTTTATGCCATCCCAATTATTTTTAAGTTTACTGTCTTCTGACCGGCCCAAAATTTTTGAAATTTGCAAACAAAAGTAGAAAAACTTATTAGTGTATGTAAATAACATGTTATTTCACGCCGAGTGGGGCAACTGAACCCATGCGGTCTGGACACTGATGCGTACAAAACATTTGTTTTATGTTTCAACTCAGTATTTACGCTACAAAGCAATAAATTTAGGGTATAGAAAAACACTATGCGTTTAAATGAAGACACATATCGCAAATTTTTTTACCCGAAAGACCTACACTATATTTTTTTTTTCTCGAAAACGATTGTTAACATAAAAATAAGTGGGATGGCCTCACATAATTGTACATTTATTTCGCTTCAAATGTTAGATACAGGACAAAGTGAACGTTTATATTTCAGTTTTCCATTAAAAGTTTATAGTTACGCTGGACAGTGTTGCATTGCTGAGGACTAAAGGCAATTCGCATCTAGAGATTCTTAGTTACAATGCCTTGTCACTTGTTCTTATGCTTTTTAAACATATTGTTTCTATAAAAGATGCCATTTCTATCTCTTTCGTCTTCAGTTTAGCATCGTATAAAAACATTGAAAGTGTTGGTTAGCTTTTCACAATTTTGCATCGATGAATATAGTGTTTAGCAAGAATTTTTAAAAATTAAAGGTTTGTTTCTAATGTTGTGGCCATTTTGCTAATTCCGACTTGTGAAATGTTTCAGTAGTTTATTTTTTTTTCGCCGAACGACCTACCGACTCACTCACCGAGTCAATCTATGTGGGGATGGCCTAATCGTCATATGCTCTTTGAAATTACTTTAGATCTATTATTTTCCTAACCATCTTAATGACTTTGTAAATGTTTTTTGATCTTTTTTATGATTTCAGACGCAGCTCCCAAAATTCGAGGCAAGGTGTGAAAACTTTACCTATTTTAGTTTAAAATAAACAGTTGAACTTTTAAGGAGCTTTGATATTGGCTAGTAATATTTTTAATAAAAAAGCTTAATTCATCATATATATATTACATTAATGCCTGAGAAAATGAAACTTAAATCAGCTGTGATGCATGGTTGATATTGTACTTTGATCTTTTCGTTGTATTGCCATAACGCGCGTTCCATAATAGCTAGCATGGAAAAAACACTATTACTCAACCAAATTAGTTTTGTAAAATAAATGTTTTATGCTAAGAATTCTCAAAAAATATTTATAAAACTGCGCTACAAAATATTTTTTTTTACTATTCACCAAGAGTAATTAAAGCGCTGTTTGGTATTGTGTTGTCGTGACAGCAAAAATACCCTAGAACGATTTTTTTCAAAACTTTAATAAGCAATTTTGATCATTTTATTATGAATTTTTTAGAACTTTCCCCAGTATCCACAGCAGCCAACGTGGCAGAACATTTGAAAAAGTACTCAAATAAAATTGTAATTAGAGAATTTCAGAGATTGATGGCTGCTTTGAACCTCGACAAAAACATAGCATGCATGGTTAGCTCAGTATAACACGCGTTCAATTTGTGTATAATATAAATAAACATCTTAAAACTCGAATGCATGTGAGGTCTGCCCGGAGTGATTTCAGTACGAAAAACGAAGAGCAAAATATTGTTTCGGACAGATCAAACAAACAAGTTTATTAAGATTTTTTTTATAAAATTATAGCTCGTCATTCAAATTTATTTCATAAAAAGAACTTAATCCATTTACGAGCCTAAGTGGCGATTATAGGACCTCCGGTTTCTGTAGTGTTAACTAGGTGTTAAGCGGACGAGAGTCATTGACTCCTCCTGGACTGGGGCACCAGTCCATCGCTCGTTTTACCGACCTCGGGAGGAAGGAAAGCTGAGTCGTCAGCTTTGGCGGAAAAGAAGGTCACACAAATGTTCAACACTCGGCTGAGCCGGGATTTGAACCCGGGACCTTGTAGTTGGAAGGCAGAGATCTTACCTCTGAGCCAACCACGCCGCTTCGTCAAAAAATTTAAAAAAATGAGCTTAAATGTTTCTTCAGGCCCGACTTTGTTTTATGGGATTTATGAAGGTCACACAAATTTCCATACTCGACTGAGCACCCAGGACCTTGTGGCTGAAAAGGTATCCAGTTTGGACTAAAAGGGTTTCTTTAACGCATCCCTACGTTATTAAAACCAACAACAATTAGTCAAGCGTTGTAAGGTCTTATAATATATATAAAGAGTTGAGTAACCTTAAATCCTTATATACTTGTTTCAATTCTTTTTCACAGGAGCTACACCGTTATATGACAAAAAGGGAGCTTCAAAAATACTTTGGCGTTAGCAAACATTCTGAAGGTGAGCGGTTTTCATGCTATTTTACTGCTTTACCTTAATTCAGTAGTTGAATATTTTGATTAACGCCGTTGCCGCCTTCTGTAAATACAGTTGTTACATTCTGTTACTCTTGAACAGTACGTGAAATGGAAAAGCATACAAGCCAAATGGCGCAAATTTTTCCAAATTCAAAACTGTTCCCAAACACCGAAGTCATTTCTTAACATCATTCAAAAACTCGCAAAATGTTGCCGGGACAAAAATCGCGCTAAAATTCGTAATCTTCCCTGGTCGTCAATATTATTTTTCATGCAACAATGTGCTGCATGGACAGTAAATTTCAGTGCAGTAACTCGCTCAATTTTCACAACAAAAACAACTTCCCTTCCACAACTGATCAGATGCGCTTTATATAAGTAAGTAAGTAAGTAAGTAAGTAAGTAAGTAAGTAAGTAAGTAAGTAAACAAGTAAGTACGTATGTTAGTAAAGTAAGTAAGTAAGTAAATAAGTAAGTAAGTAAACCGGGTTCCGTCTCCAACCCATCACCCTTCGGGGCCGAAAGGAGCCGACGACGACGAAACAAGTAAGTAAGTATGTACGCACGTAAGTAAGTAAGAAAGTAAGTAATTAAGTAAGTAAGTAAGTAAGTAAGTAGGTAAGTAAGTAAGTAAGTAAGTAAGTAAGTAAGTAAGTAAGTAAGTAAGTAAGTAGGTAAGTAAGTAAGTAGGTAGGTAAGTAAGTAAGTAAGTAAGTAAGTAAGTATATGCGTTATTGAACAAGCGCGAGGTCAGGATGGCTGGATATTGGCCGGCCAAGTTCTATTTTTGCGACGAAGTCGAGGTCCATGAAAATGAAAAAAAAGAACGAGCCAATATCCGGCCATCTTGACCAAACAAGTTTTAAGGATTTATTATATGGCCAAAGAATTTTACTTAACTACAGACAAAAATGCTTCCATGTCTTCATATCACTTTGCGTTTTAATTTTAATTGTATTTTTCGGTTTTTGTTGAAGAACAAGATTACGAAGCTATATTTTTTTTGTTTTAACTGACCTCTTCCCCTTTTTGCGATTCAATTGGCCAAAACTCAATGTGTAATTCCGCTTCTCGCAATTTTTTTTTTCTTGGAACAAAACAGGCAATCCCGAGCGGGCGAGATAGGCCTATCTAGTTTTTTTAAATAAACTCCTATTGATTTATTTTTCTCAGGTTCAGGACCATGAATCAAGGAAATTCTTGTCTCATTTTCCAAATGGAGTAAGGTGAGTTAATTTTTAAAAATTAGGAACACACTTTTTTAAAACTTAAAACTAGAATATTATTATGAAACTAAGAAAGCCGTATATTGCCAGTTAGTTTTTTTGCTTATATCGAGATGCAGACGTCGCGAGACTCAGAGTATTTAATAGCTGTGGTAATCTGTGTAGTGGAGAACTCGTGTAAATTTATCCATTCAACTGCTGACATTGCTGTCACAAGGCATTGTAATTACTAATTGTCAACTCACTCAGGCCCGTGTCTACAAGAAAACGATTGCTGTCCACACGACGTCACTTTCACATATAAACGCATAAATTTTTGATCGTTTACGTATCCGTGTACGCTAAAAAGATTTGTAAGCTCCCATTGTCAAAAGCGGCTTTCGATTGAAGTGATTATTTTTGTAAAGCTCACCTATCATCTCCGTGTGACACTCAAAAACACTTATTTTTGTAAAAGGTAAATCATGTGACTTGTTTACAGTCCTTTTTGGCCAACAATGTCGTCAATGATCACTAGTGCCCAGGATTCACAAGGCAGTAAATAGTTTTCGTGTGGACACAGATCTTTTTAATGTTTACTTTTAGTCGCCTATAAAGCGTCTTTGTAAGAACGGGGCTCAGTAACAGTGCACCACGCGCAGAGAGACTGTATGTTAACAAAAGGAAAAGTACGACAGTTATACTGTTAATCCAGTTCCAGCGGTTTTCTGCATGAAAATACTTGGCTATCTGGCTAAGCACAGTAATCAGTTTGCTCCAGTTTTGGCCATCATTGCCTCGTTTCGGTGTTATTCGGTGTTATTGTTGGCCAAACACACTCTATGGCGCACCTCTTGCAACAATGGCCTCAAGATCTTCGAGGCAGCACGAACTGCTAGGCTCCGCGAGCAGCATCGGCGTCGCCATGCTGGAGATATTGGCCCGCAGCCTTCGCCTGATTCTCAATTTGCCTGCGTGATTGTAAGCGTATTTGCGCCTCGTGCATTGGACTGATCAGTCATCGCAGGCACAAACACTAGTGGCAGTGGAACATTTGCATTCATCGGTACTCGATGAGCAACCCGTCATCATCATCATCATTTCATGCAGAAACCACTGTACCGTTTTAATGGTTTGCGGAACTCGAATATCAGCTATTGACACAATTCAAACCGTAGAGAACAGATATGGTATCTGGGGTAAGCTTCCACAGGTATTCGAATATTTTTGAATCCGGATCGTTTTTTTTTTTCATTCAAAAACTTTTTAAATTTCCGCACGTACCGTTTTTTAATCGAATTTAGCCGTCGACATCCATATGGATTCACCGGCTACTATTCAGGGCTCTGTCTTCAGAGCATACGCCGTGCAGCGTCCACATTGAATATATTTGCACGGTAAAGACTGGATCCCATTATGTTACGTCATCGGATTAAAAAATATCTGGATTCTTGCGTCCACGCGATATCGGATTCTTAGCGTATTCAAAAATTTCCACTCTAGAGAGCAGAATTAAAAAAGTTGCATGTTTGTACTATTTGTCGGATACGTGTGGATGAAAGTCGAATCCGTAAAGAAAAAGTTGCGCACGGATTCAAATTCATTCATATACGATAGTTATTAAAACTGCATCGAAGCATAACATTGCTAAATGGTTGCGACATCAAGCCTGCGATGATAAAATCGAATGAATTGCCCATAGAAACAAAAAATCTGGCATCTAAACTACTCAGATGTGAAGACACTGGTAAAATTCATATTTTTGAATTATTTATGCTTAATCGTTATATTTTTGTATTGTTCTAATTTCGGTGTTTTCAGTAGGTTCTTTGAAAAAAACTACAACAACAAATGGATCTTGTAGCATGCCATCTCAGCATCGTTGTAGTATTACCTGTATAATAAGCGTTTCATTTCGACACTATAAATTTGAATGATGCTGTAATCTAATTACTTCAATATAATTATACGTTTTCAAAGTACCGTATTTCTTCGAATTATTAAATTTTTCATGATTTGGGTGCGGTGTTTATTCGAGGGCGACGTTTATTTAAAATGCTGTTTGTTTTTATTAGCCAAGGAACTGAATAGAAAGGCGATAAAGTATACGCATTTTGAACAGAAGAATATCGTTATAAAAGGAAGCAAGTCTATCCTAAGCTGTTTTAAGACGAACGAACTATGATAGTCTTGTCGTTTTGTTTGTTGGTTTATATACCAGAAACATTGGATGCGTCGATAAACGTTTATACATTAATAAACAGAACTGATAATTATTGCGTTGCATTATAATTATTTTCTTTTGTTCAATAATGGAATAAACGCGGCACGCGTTTATTCGAGGGCGGCGTTATTAGTATTTTGGCTCTCAAGTGCGGCTTTTATTCGAGGGATGCGTTTATTCGAGGGCGGTGTTTATTCGAGGAAACACGGTAATGGAAAATTGTTCTGCGCTCTGGAGTACACACACGTTGAAACAGGATTTATATATATATATACTAAATCGTTTTTGTCCTTCACAGATATCTTGAGGGTGGAGTAGAATCTGGCTTTAAAAAGGTTGACCGTGATGCTTATCAAAAGCGACTGTTTCATGTTAAAGGAAAAAGAAACATTCGTGTCTCCCAGGTAAATGGATCTTTTTCCTTATTACTAAAATATAGAAAATTGTTTACCTGTTTACTTTTCTTGGTGTCACTAACATAGGAAGGTCGTTTGCATGGTTGAGAGTTCGATAAAACCATACGTTTACTGGACATGAGCTTTAATTAGATTACGTAAAAAGGGTTTTTAGAGACAATTATCGATGTCTACTAAACTTATGGTGTCACTAACGCTTCCTCTAAAATTTAATAAAACCCAGTCTGTTTGTCTGCACGTCATACCAGAGAAACTTCTCGCTCGCCTTTACGAATCACTGTTGTCTTTCGCAGGTAGAGCTGAACGTCTCTTCTCTAAACAAAGGTGATGTTTTTATCCTGGACGATGGAAAAGAGATTTACTCCTGGAATGGTTCACAGTGTAGCCGAGTGGAACGGATGAAGGTAGTCAGTCTTATTTTATAAACACGCCAGCAGCTTCCCACGTGTTCTCATTAGGAACCTAAGATATGAGGACAGCGACGCCGACGACAGTGACGTGAAAGGACAATTAGTAAATACCTCACAGCTGCAGATTGGAATGTATCGAGCTGAACAACTGCACCTAGTTGTCGCACCTAGTTGTCGCACCTAGATGTCACACGTAGTTGTCACACCTAGTTGTCCCACGTAGTTATCATAGCTCAGTTGCTTAGAGCACTGCACCAGTATTGCAGAGTTTACTGGTTTGAATCCCTTTGACGTCTGGATATTTTGCTGGCTTTAGAAACAGAACAAGAAAAACGTTCGCATTCTTTGTTAAATTCAAGGAGGAAGGTTTAAATAATCTTCATACAGTTGTTTTACTATATATGTCTAAATATTTGAACGATGAAAAGTCAATTTTAGCGTTCAGTTCTCCTTTAAGTTTGCTATTGAAGCAGAAAATCAGCTTTCACTTGATTCTTAATAAATCTGTGCTGTTACCATATAAAAAACATAAACATATTTCATTCCACTAATTGATAAATCCTTTGCTGCCATAATGAAGCGATACTTTTTTGATTGCTTGTAATCGAGGTATAAACCGAACCGTGGCCTCGGTTCAGGTTGACGACTGGGCCCCAAACTTGGGATACAAGACAACTTCGCAAAGTCACAAGTAACATCAACAAACAGCTCTCGTGCGATTCGCAAACAATCACCAAACACCGACAAAAGGAGATAATAAAATCAAAGTTTGAAGCTCGCTGAAGACCTATGCAAATCGTATGAAACTGATGCTTTCTCCTGGGTTCGGCGCCCTGTCCCTAAAGGAAAATTTCTCACGACGTCCGAAGACGTCACTTTCACACGTCATTTTCGCCACTCGAAGAAAATAATCAAACACAACAGATAATCGGCGCTTCGCCACGCGAGGCCAGCAAAAGAACAAAATTCTTTCGCAAACGTTGAGATATTTAGCTCGCGTCCCAGTGTTCTCAAAGGCACGCGTGACAGTTTTCTCATCGTGTGCGGCTGGGTTAACCTGGAATCAATGCAGCGGTTGAAGTGTTGTACATGCTGTTCATCTTAGATTGACCCACTAAAATTGACCTGTTACCAACAGATGTGGCTTCATAGCTCAGTTGGCTAGAGCACAACACCGGTGTCAGGGACGTCACGCGTTCGAATCTCGTTGAAGCCTGATTTTTTTTCTTATGCAATCACTTAAATTGGGCCTATAACCGCAAAGATTGTTGTTGTCATTATCATTGTTGTTGTCATTATCAAATTTTATTTCATTATTATTCGTACCGTATTTACTCGAATAAGTGCGCGGCGTTTTTTTAATTTTTGTTTCGGCGCTTGTTTGGGAGCAGCGCTTATTTGAAAACCAAAATTTTTAAGTGAACATGAATTGACATCTTTTTTCTCTCGATGAAAACTTATTGTACAAATTTTATATTTCGCTCCGTCGCTGAAGTAGCAAAAGGCACCATTAATAAATCGAACACCAGACTATGCTTTCGTCACTTTTATTAGTCTTCCCATTTCAAATAAGCGCCGCATCGGCCATAGCTATAGGTGAATCTTTGTTTACATTATTTGCTTCATTAGCATACCTACCTCTCTTTCTGAGATACAAAGTGATAAATACTGAATATTAAAAGAACGTTTCAAAATAAACCTATTCTGAAAAAGTGAGACAGTTAATGTTCTTGTGATGCTTCTTTACATATTGGAAATTTTACAAAGAATGTAAGAGCTCATTAACGGTTTTGCCACCCAGTGGTTTTGCGTTTTTTTGCGCACCGATATCTTCTTTGAAGCTACATGTATAGAACCGAAATTCGGTCGCTAACCTCACTTTCTTTACCTTTCTCAGGTTCTGAACTGAATTCCTTTCTATTTTGTTTTTCTCTCAATCGAAAGCTTTATGCTAATTAGCCTTTATGCAAATTAAGCCTTTAGAGGTGCGGCGCTTATTCGGGGTGGCGCTTATTTAAGTAAATACGGTAACATTACAGTTATTACTTCCGTTATGTCAGCATCGGTATTGTTGTATTATTATAACGATTATAGGGTATTGAGGTGGCTAGAAGAATCCGCGACGAGGAGCGAGGAGGAAAGGCGCAATTGCACATACTCGGTAAGTAATAGCTCAGCCATTCTTCTTTATTTAGAATCCAAACTGAAGTTTAGAGTTTTCAACAATAAGGATTATAATGTTTGCTTTGAAAAACCATAATGTCAGTCTTGGCATATTTTTATCATATTTATCGTTTACTTCTTAAATGATCAACCAACACGCAAACATGAAGATAGCAATACCAGAGCACGTCTGCACAAGTTTAAGATATGTCGTGGTTTACGTACAAATTTTATCATCGTTTCTTCTAGTAAGACCACTTATCGTCTTCTTCTTTTCATTGATTTCACTGCCGTATCTTAAATATAAATTCAGTTAACCAAAACAAGCCGTTTGCGGCAATTAAGGTCAAAACAGAAACTTTGTTTGTTGGATTCATAACGCACGCAAACTAGTTTTGATCAAGTCTTTTACCAGCTAAGTAAAGAAACACATCTGAAATATCAATGACAAAAGTTTTGAACTCATTAATTTGTTTAAAGTTGAGAATGAAATATAGGCTTTGCAGTGGTACACAGAAAACGATTGTTGACATGGCAGATAAACTCCAGTCTTTTTGACATTGAGAATAGGGAACATTAACAATAAGGGTTTTGATCAGCTCTCTACTTTCTTGTGCGGTTCATTTGCGGGTTTTTTTCTACCCGCCGCACTTTGTCAACTGAAAAATACTAAAGGTTCCTCCCTTGAAGATAAACTAACATAGAGAACACTTTTATCTTTCGCAAAACTCTTCACATGAACTTTTTCATTTCTGCGTCTTACTGCAAGTACGTGCAGGTGCGCTCTGCTCAGTACATTCCAACGTGCACTTAGTATAATTACATCATCGTCGCAAGTGCATGTGAACCGCTACGTTGCGTGTAAAAAAGTGAAATATGTCATTTCATTCAATGAACAAACGCAAGAATGTATTTTGTTTTAAGGCCTGGCTAAACTAGGAATTATTGTTACGGAACCTTTTTGCGGAGGCAAATGTTTCCCAGTTTAGCCGCTCTGGAAATAAATGTTGCGCAAACAAATTTTGCTTCTCGGACACAAATTTTGCGTCTGAAACATATGTTTCTCAGTTCAGGCGCGATGAAAACAATGTTGATTAGTTTCCAATGCTGCTCGCTCATTAAAAAATTAATGTTTCCTAGCAACCAAGAGCATACTGACAACAATTAAAATAGCTGACTGCAAAGAAATTCAAGCAAAACATTTTGTTTACTTCCGGTTAATTTAGCCACCCCGGGAAACATCACAAGAAACAATGTTTCTGCAACAATGTTTCCTAGTTTAACCAGGCCTTTACATTGCGGTTGTAAAAGCCGTGGTTACAGTAGGATCTCAGTTCGGATATTACCGCGGGGATTCGGCTTGGTTCGGGTTTGGCTTTCGTCTAGATCGACCCATTTCCGAATTGCGCTCCATTGCTCACAAACAAAGCCTTCAAGTCGAGGTTGTCGAGGCCAGGTTCTAATTAACAATTAGAATATGAGTTCGAGATTTCTATCGCGAATCAACTATCGCGCAATAGAAATCGAGAGCGAATAATCTTATTGTTTTAGTAGAAATCTACTAGTCGTTCAAAAAAAGGCTTTCAATTTTAGTAAATTACCCAAATCGTCTTCACTCACACTTCGAAACCTCGAAGGAGCGGCCGCCATTTTGTTGACAATCGCTACCCACTATCTA
>JAOCNB020084219.1:0-12070 GCA_026546465.2 Palythoa caribaeorum | reverse complement strand
AATTTGTTCTTATTTCTGTGAGCGGTTTTTATTGAAGAAAAAACAAAATAAAACAAGGTATTGGAAAATAAAACGCCAAGACTGAATTTAGAGGCAAACTACCTTCATTAATGTTTGTCGAGCATGCAGTCTTTACAGTGAATCTTTTTATGTTTTATGCTGTATCGCTATTTTTTGGTCAATTTTCTACCGCAAAAACTTTCCTAGAGAGACTATAACCTCAGCCTGAGCTTTTTCTTAAATTGTTCTTAAATTTTGGCAAATTTAAACCTAGTTGTTTTTATAAAGTTGTTCTCTTATAAAAAAAAATTGCGTGTAGCCAGAGACAGGAGGATTATCGGATTGGGCCACAAGCTTCCCAAACGTAAAATTCGATTTTTTTCTTGCGTCCACTACGTGTTTTTCGAGAGTTTTCGTACGACCGACCTTGCGTACTCGAATACATAAGTAACAGCTACGGTATAAGAGAATGTAAGGGAAATTGCCGATTCTCTGAAAAGATGTAAATTACTACCTAGTTTGAAATAAACTTCACCTACCTCTAATGTCTTGTTTACTTGTGTTTTGTGCCGGTATTTATGCCATTTTGAGGCCGCTTTGTATACACCAAGTGCATGGCCTCAAAATGCCGTAAAACTCTAAAATCGGCACAAAACACAAGTAAAAGTAGAAAAAAGAAAAAAACTGACGTTTCGGACTATAGTCCTTCGTCGAAGTGAAGTGTGCAGGAGATAAGTGGAGAAGTGGTCATATAGTAATGCAAAGATTAAGAAATGCGACTTATTCACAACTTGGGCACTCTTTTTCCCCACGGATAAATGAACGCTTCATGTTGAATTATCCTCTTGTCATTGATGGCCTTTCTTTTTTTGTTATCTTTAAATTTTCTCACTCCAGTTCTACCCTATATATTTCCTTTTGTTTTTCTACCTATCTCACTGGACAATCAATCTTTACATTACCATATAACCACCTCTCCACTTATCTCCTACACACGTCACTCCGACGAAGGACTACAGTCCGAAACGTCAACTTTTTTCTTTTTTTCTACGCTGTTTTAAATTTATCAAACTGTTTAGGAAGTGATTTAAATGTTTTCAGAGAATCAACAAATTTCACAAACATTCCTTTATACAGAAGCTGTTACTTATGTATAAGCTAACTATAAGTACACAAAGTCGATCGGTACGAAAACTCTCGAAAAACGTACGAATAGACGCATAAAAGAAGTCGATATTTACATCGGGAGGCCTGTGGTTGGAATAAATGATGGGGTTACCTGTGTCTGTGGTTGCTAGAACTCAGTCTTCTGTTTCTTTAACTGGCGGCGTGGATGCTGAGCATTGTCGCACGCGCGTGAGGTCCGATGAGTAGAGTCGGAAGTTGGAAGAGAAAGTATATTCGTGTGTGTAGACACACACAGCGGCCTGAAAGAAATATTTGTCTAATTTCTTTGAGTTAAAAAGTGTTTCAGATTCTCATGTGAAGATTTGAAGATGTTAAATGAACTTCAATATCTTGACGAGCACCGAGGGTGGATGCCGCATTATCAGGTGCGTAGCTACGCAGTACCGGTGTATGACAAGTAGCTGTCGTCGTCCTTATCTGAGTTTTTGTCTTAGTGAAATGCTAGAAAGCAAACACTTGTTATATGACGTATTGCTTTGGCGTTAAATCTATCTCACAAGGGATATTATACGATTATCTTTTCAGAGAATTTGCTGGACTGCTAGAGAAAATGCCGGTCCACAGAAAGTTGCGAAGCTTCCACATAACAGAAGACTTAACCGCTATAGAGATGTCTTGCCTTGTAAGTAGTTTCGATATTAAGACCACTATTTTTAGGTGAATCTGGCATAGAAATAAAATTATATAATTTTCCGATGTCCATCTTGTTTTTAAGTTGATCAAAGTCGTGTTGTGCTGAAAGGAGGTGAGACGGATTATATCAATGCAAATTTCGTTGAGGTTTGTATGATAGTTCATATATTGGTCCTTTTGGCTACGTATTTAATTATTACACAGTTTTTTTCCCTCTATTTACGGTATGGTGTTGTGAAAAAATTTACTGAGCCGATAAAATTTCACTGATCACGAAAATTACAAACTGGTATAACAGCAATTTCGCCTTCAGCTCTGAAACATTAATTGTATTATGTCAAACAAAGTGAAAGCTAAAACAGTTTGTCTCTCATTTTGAGTTACGTTCATTAAATTTATTTTGTTTAATAACAGCATTAAATAAAATTAGATAATGTGATAAAGTTTTAATTTGCCAAACATTTGAGACAAATCTCAATCCAGATATCACAAATCGTCAGTCTTTACGAAAGTAGCGATTCAGCTAATTGAATCCATAACAATACTTTTTTTGGATGATTGAGTTTCACAGAATAAGTTTCATTTTTGGCTTTTTACTCAATTCTTGCACTCGTGACTTAAGCTTAAGTAAACATTGAAATCGCGGTCAGGAAGGGCAAGGATAAATTTGGCATGGGTAAATTCTTTATTTAGCCATCATCAAATTTTGAAAATTTTTCTATTTCTGGGACAGGGTGTTACATGCCTTAATGATCTTCTCATCTTTTGCTTGAACTAAAACGGAAGCAACAGATCATGAATTTGAAAACAACTGTAGAAACAGTATTAAATTTTAGATTTGATAAATAAAGCATGTTTTTCGTGCCTTCGTAGCCTTTTGAAAACTGAGGCAAAGGTTTAGGAGAATTTGAGAGCAGATCAGAGAAAACCCAAGACCTGTACAGTTGAGGGTTTTCATCTGCTCAAGAATTTTCACAAAGCTTGCCAAGGTTTCCACCAGACTTTGAAAATAGAGAGAATATGTTTTGTTTCTTTTGTAAAATATTATTTTCTGACTAAACAAAGAGGAAGACAATACATGAAGTGCATATAGTTTTATTTCTTTCCTAATTAGCAAATTCTCATTATTTGGCAACATTATTTTCTTGCTTCATAGGGCTATGAAAGAACACTAGTGAATCAATCAGATTGCACATACTATCTAAATTATTTTGTAATTTGAAGTAAAATAAAACTGCACAGAATGGTTGTAGATAAAGTGCTTGGACATTTACAGACAATAATTACTAACAGTACCTTGAAAAGTGTTTTTTGTAAAAAAGAACTTATAAATAATGAGTGTAATGTATCTATTGATGTTATGTCTCTGGGGAGGGTACTAAGGAATGGGAGAAGGATCGTTAGGAATTGGATGAGGGTCGTTAATTACTAATCCATTAGGATTTAGGATCATTGGGAGTTAGGAGGTAGGATCATTAGGAATTGGGTGAGAGTCATTAGGAATGGGATGAGCGTCATTACAAATGCGATAAAGATCATTAGGAATGGGATGAGGGTTATTAGGAATGAGATGACAGTAATTAGGAATGGGATGAGGGTCATTACAAATGGGATGAGGGTCATTAATAATGGGACAAAGGTCTTTAGGAATTGAGTAAGGATCATTAGGAATGAATGAGGGTCATTAGGAATGGGATGAGGGTCATTAACAAAATTTATAATGAAAAGAATTGACATTGTGAAATGACAGTGTCTGATATTCTGTAACACAGGAATGACCAACACCTGCAGGTGCAGTGTCAAAAAGCCAATCTTGGATATCTTGTTGTGTCAAATTTCATTTTTAGAAATAAAATAACAAAAGCAAACTTGCGGGAAAATACAATAAAGAAAAGAGAGATAAGTAACAAAAAAATCATGTAAGATGAGGTCAATTTTTTTCCCACAAACTGAAATGATTTTGCTGTTCATCTTTCCATCTTAGGCACCAGATGTAGACAGAAGATATGTCCTCACACAAGTAAGAACACTCATTTTACAATTATAATGGTAATGGTAATGATGAGGATCATGCTAATTAATGGTTATGATGATGATGATACAGTACATGCTTGATGATTGACCATTTGATGGTGAAGTCAATGTTTGCATCCTTTATTTCCCATGCGTATTTTAGTAGCACTTGGCATTGCAAGATGATCTGACTTTATCATAATTAATTTAACACAAAATTTTTTGTCTGCCTTTCTTTCAGTTGGAACATATTTCACATTTTTCATGTTATGGCCCAGTGTTGTGGTCTGTCCTGGTTATAGGGGACATAACCTTATTCTTAAAGCCATGGTCAAACGGCCATGATAGTCAATGATAGTCCATGATAGTTGAAGCGCATGCTTTTGTTTGACCACCAACTATCATGCACTATCATCGACTATCATCAACTATCATTCACTTTGAGCTTGTTCAAAATTTTCATGATAGTCGATGATAGTTTTTTTCGTTTGACCACGCGTGAATGATAGTTGGTGATAGTTGATGATAGTTTCGAGGGAAACAACTATCATTGACTATCATGGGCCATTTGACCTAGGCTTAACACTTTCAGTCCCAAACAATTTGTCAACTGACTCTCCTCACATAACTCAAACAAAATATTATAACTAGTAACAAGAAATAAGGAATTGATCAAGTGAAAGAAGCTGTGGAAGTTGAAAAGCCAAATTCTCCCAAACTGCTTAAATCTAGAAAGTATTGACCACAGTTGGGGGAATTTACCAACACATCATATTTTGTGGTGTTTTGGGCATAAAGGGTTAAAATAATATTGTAAACTACAGTCCTGTCTTCAAATCCACTAGCAATACTGTAAACTCTTTCTACAAGAAGGGTGGCCTCAGTTGAGCTTTATATCTTGATGACTAGTTATCTTGATTTGTAGCACACGACAAGCTCGGCAAAGTTGGCTGCCCCAACATTTCTCTCAGTGGTATCAATCAAAGTCTGGGTAGGCCTTCCTGGGCAGCGCAAGCCATATATATTGTAAAAGCCCCAGCAATTCATCCACTGGCTACCCTGGGGTTAGAAGTTGACCAACCAATAATATTTTTTACAGGCTTCGTACGCCACCTGGAAATCCTGGAAATTCTTGAAATTTGGGATTTTTCTTTCCATGGGGGGTTTTCTTGAAAGCAACCTTGAAAAATCCTTGAATTTTACAGTCCATTTAGTGTAGTTTGTGCCGATAGAATTGTTTTAGTCCTAATTTTTGTTCTTTATATCATAACCAAAATAGCGTCGCTACTCTCAATCATGTGAATCGCATTCCAACTTGCTGTAGTCCCAATTTTAAAATGAAGGACTGGCTGCAAGTGTATTTGCGGCTTTAAGAAACATTCGTGTGCATGTGTCAATAAATATCTGGAAAAAAGTTGGTATTTTGGTGTTGAAATTGACTTTATCTTAGAGTATCTCCCATATATCGAGACCTTGAAAAATTTCAGCACACCTGGAAATTACCTGGAAAAGTCCTGGAATTTTGCTTTGAGCAAAGGGGAAGAACCCTGTTATTATTATCTTTGACATTTCAGATAATTAAAATGTTTTAATAAGCTTTAATAGTGTTATAGTATGTGTGATTTTCTATTGCAACAGTGTGAAGTGAGGGCAATCAACTTTTCCTTTTCCAATGGACAAGTGAGATTCAAGTTTCACTTGTCCAAAGGAAATTTCATGTGTCCCATATATTGCTCAAGAAATATGTTACTTTCTTAAAATTAAGCACAGAGTACAGGCATGAACATTAGAAATCGCAAACAAACATGCCCTCTCGTTGAAGATATCATATGTTTTGTTTTAGTAACAGAACTGATTTAGAAGTTTCTGAACACAAATTACAACAGCATGTCATAACATGCAGTGCTCAAATAAGCCATAATTATTACTAACGTTGCTGATTTATGTCATGATTGTCATGTCGTGTGTACATGAACTGTGATAAGTTGTGTCAACAAGCAAGAAGACGTGAAATATTTTACAGGACAACTGAAAATAGAAAATAAATGCATTGTGAATGTTACTTTCAATGACAGAATTTTATAATTTACTGCAATGCGTATGCATGATATGATACTCATCTGTAAATTCTGCTCGTCTGTGTGAACAAGTGCTTTTGCAAAGTTACTCGTCAACAAGTTTAACTAACTCGTCTCAAACAACCGAAAGTTGCTTGCCCTGGAGGTGTTAAGAATCTTTTTGTTAAATGATTTTTACTCTTTGTGCAGGGCCCTCTTCCACACACAGCCCATCATTTTTGGCAAATGATCTGGGAGCTAAACTCAACAGCCATAGTAATGTTAAATAAAGTCATCGAGAAGAACCAGGTATGTTAACCCTTTCAGCCCAGAGCAATTTATCAACATTTAAATTCTCCTTACATAACTCAAGCAAAACAATAGTACTGGTAATGAGAAGCAAGGAATTGATCAAGTGGAATAAACTGTGGAAGCTGAAAAGACAAATTCTCCCAAACTGCTTATACAGAAAGTATGGAGCTAAGTTGGGAGAATTTAAGGGGGGAGCCTACCCTAAGGCCACTTTTGACGACTTTTAGTGATATTTTTGATGGTATCAGCCAGCGTTCAAACTTTGAAATTTTAAACATCCGATCATTAGATCACAGAATGAATAAAAAGGAAGCCTTTGAAATATTTTTTGGACGAATTTTAAGGGAGGAGATAGGTTTTGTAATTGGTATTTTTTGAGAGAAATTTGAGGTTTTGAGAAGTTTAAAAATTAACTCCGAAGTTAATATTTGATAGAAAATCGCTAAACCGTCCCCAAACCAAAGCTGTACTTACGCATGGTCAGGAGGGACGGTTTGGTGATTGTATTCAATATTCTTCTCATTCTATAACTTTTTTCAGCTCCCTCATGCACTATCCACCAAAATCTAGGGTGTACTTCCCTTAATGGAAGCCCTAAAACGTCATTCCCAGCGCTACCAGACTAATGTTGAAAATTGATCAGTGTTTTATGCTGAAGTTTTCCCAGACTTTTTTTTGACATTGTATGTAATTGAATTTTAGAATCCTTTAAGTTACTATGTAAAATATATAAATTCGATACGAACGGCAACAAGTTCAGTAAAACGCCTATTTGAAGCGAATGTCATCTTAGTAAACTCCAAATACAATGCTTTTTCCCCGTGATAAAATACGCTGTACAAAGCAACACAGCATCACACAGATACAAAACATCGTCAGTGTATAGTTTATTTGAGATATATAAAAAATGCTTTATTATCTGTATAACCATACAAAAAGGTGGAGCAAACAGCTCGTTTAAAAATTAACTATAATGCGTGTTTTAAAAGATATGCTTAATTTGAAAATTTTGAAAATACAAGTTAAATTAATCTGGGTGCCAAGGCAACTCGTTTGCTTAGTGCTGTGCACAGTAAAGCCAACAGAACAAATATCTTGCATGCGGAAATTTATAATTGAGTCTAACAGGCAATCAACAACTGTATAGGATATTCAGGAATATTTAAACCTGTTGGTCTCAATGACTTGAAATATGACAGACCACCGCAGAGAGGGCTTTCTTTGACATTATAGTTGCAAAATCGATATAACTTGTTCTGTTTTCAATTTCTTTGAAATTCTATTAACTTGTATACTACTTCCCTTCCAACCGTAATTTAGCACAATCCTTCGCAGTTATTCAACAAGATCGTCAAGTGTCATGTTGACGCCGAGTAAAGCCAGTTCTACTGGTTGCTTGTTTCTCTATTTTACACTGCTATCTGATTGGATCGGTGCCACTAAAAAGCTGAACGGATAGCCGAGGACAGTCGTGATTGCCCTTCGCCCTCACACTTCGCAAGGATCGAAAAGAGCAAGGTGCCTCTGGTACACAGACTATAACTTTAAAAGCTTCTAGCGATTAATATATATATTTTTTTCTTTACATAGCGAAGGGGAAACGTTTCTAAAACAGTATATACCAGTTCTATAATTTGCCCTTAGCGTTGTGTATTAGAGCGGGTTTTGTTTGAGTATCGAAGTAGCAAAAGCAAAGACAAGACATGACATGACAAAAACCAGTCAAGAGGCATAGCAACAAAAGACATGACACGATATATACAACCAGTCAGGATATAGTATGCAACCAATTAGAAGGAAAAGCAAACACAAGACATGACACTATATACAACCAGTCAAGAGGCATAGCAAAGATAAAACATGATATGGCATGATATACAACCAATTAGGAGGCATAGCAAAGATAAGACACGATATGATATACAGCCAGTCAGGGATCATAGCAAAGACAAGGCATGACACGATACACTAAAAATCAGGAGGCACAGCAAATACAAGACATGACACGATATACAACCAATCAGAAGGCACAGCAAATACAAGTCAGGATTTTTTACGACACTCAAACGAAATTCACCGCACAATTTGTCATTGCAATCATCCAAGGGCGCTCTCTACCAAGAAGCGGGAAAAAAGTCACGCCAAAAAGAAATGCTTTCTTTGCGTGTGTTTAGGACTCGTATCTTTCTACGTATTCTCGCATTAGTATAAAACAATCGACCAAACCATGAAAACATCTCTCCATAAATTTAAACAGTTGCTTTTCGCTTTAGTTTCAGTTTCGCATTTTATACACGGATATATTATCTTTATACTACGGATGGTTCAACCACTGAATAGAAACTTAACAATTCCTTTTGTTTTAGCAAGGTTATCTCGTCTCAGTTTTACTACTTGCAGAAATCCCTGAGTATATATTTCGTATACCACTTGTTCATATCTTCTTTCTGCTCTTTTTGAGAGTTTTTTCCTTTTCCTTTTTAGGAGGGGGTGGTTGTGCTGATTTTACATGGCTTTCATAAAGACTACGAAGAAAAAAGGAAAAGATTAATAAAAAGAAAAAAATTGTATTGGCCAAATAAATTCCCGGTTTCGCATCAGCGTCCGAAATTCAAAATACGGCATTACGGCTGCGGCATTATTTTTTTTTCAAAATGTAAAAAAATGTGTATTTTTGTTGCTATGATCCGTGAGCTAAACCGAAATTACTTGTTTTCTGTGTTTCTTTAATCCTGCGCTGCTGAAAAGCAAAAATTAAAAAACGTCCGCCGCATTTAAATTTGCTAAAAATTCTGATGAGAAACCTGGAACGTTTTTCTGTTTGGCCTCACCATAAGTGGAAACAGTTAATTGTGTAGTAGAGTATATTATATAATAACCTAGGTTATTCTCCCATTTTGATTGGTTCTCGCTGATGATCTATTAGAGGACAGACGCACGATTGAATTCATCATTACAAAGTTTTTAATTTTTTATTATATAAAACAAATAGATTTCATGTTTTTGTGCGTCTGTTCAGTAACAGATCACAGAGGACGTCAAACTGTGGTAAGAACATCAGTGACACACTCGGCTATCACCTCGTGTGCCACTTTTTGTTCATACCACAGTTTGACATCATCTAGGATCTATTACTGAAAAGACGCACGCCAACATGGAATCTATCTGTTAAGTAGATTGCTATTGGTGTTCGTGGCTGAAACATTTCAACAACATGTCCCAACTCCACATGAGAGTCAAGTAAAGAATACTTTGTCAATAAAATGGCCATCAGTTATTCAGTAATGGCTGATAAATCAATTTTGCTATCGCCTAATCTTTTATACCCCTGCAAATGCGCTTGGAAAAGTACATCAATTGTGTATATATAACTCTTTAGAACAATATTACATAAAATACTCTCTGTAAGTGCACAATTGGATATTTTCCATGAAATTTTTTCATTATGATATTTTAATCCACTCCTAAGAAACACAAACACATAGTTTTCAAATTTTTGGAAAATCCTATTTATTATTTCCATAAAAAATAAAAATCATATAGTTTTCAATTCTTGAGAAAAATCCGTTTTTTCATAAAAATAAAAACATATAGTTGCATAAAAATTGTTAAAGTCGTCTTGTACTAATAAATTCATAAACTGAGATGCCGAAAACTTGCATGGACTAATTACCCACACCGCAGATTCCCCCCACCACCACCCACTAGCTTTATTCCCCTTCAATATTTATTAGTTTGAGAAAGAAACAACAAGATATAACCAACAACAACACGTAACCTGCACCTTTCCTCATGCCAAATACAATATTAGATCCATTCACAGGCAAAAGTAATATATAACAACAATTTTAATTTTGAAAATATCACCAATCAATGATAATATGCGATGTACAGGCATCAAAAACAAAACTCTGAATTCAAAAGTCCATAGGTTCAAATTTTGAAATCAAATTCTTAGTGCAATAGACAACCTGTTGAGCATCACTAACATACCTCTTCATAAAACATTTTGTAGGGAAAATCACACTAAAAATAAAGGAAAAACCACAGGTACATGTAATTGCCCGGAAATTATGGCAGCAGATACGTATTATACTAACTTCTTTTTTAAATCAATTTACTTACATTTTGTAGGTATCTGTCTTTAAATATTCAAAAACATGTGAAGGTCCCAAGATGAGCTGATCCTCTATCTGCTGTACCCATGCATTCCCATCAGCTTTGAATATGTGTCGAGGACTGCCAAGTTCAAGATTGCCTAAAAGCAAACGAAAAGTCTCACTGGTTCATGCAGTGCCAAGCAACAGTTTATATTTTGACTGTTTTGGGATCAAATTCTTTATTACCATTAACTATGTCTGACAACAACAACAACAACAACTTTATTTCCCTTTTTTTTGCTTATAAGTTACATGTATTACAATTAATAGAAAACGGAAGGTTACCTGACGTACACACCGACATGCGTCAAAATGTTCGCCTTTGCAACAAATCTTGAAGTTTGAGTTTCTTGCGTACAACACCAGCAGCTTTCATTCTTTTTGTTAGGGTTTTCATAAAGGAATTGAGGATTGCTATTTTTTATCTTAGGTAGCATTTTTTTGAGCTTTGTTTTTTATCTGCATAAATTTCTATAACTATTGTTTTGGTTAGCATAACTGATCAGTGAGAATCGAAGATCCCCGAAGATCCCGGAAAGCGACATCGTGGAAGAGACCACGTAGATTTTACAACGTGGAAGCAATAGCATGGACGCGACAACGTGGAAGCGACAACGTGGAAGCGACAACGTGGATGACACGACGTGGAAATGGCAGGGGGAAAAACACACACTATGAAACAATATCAGAATCTTTGCTGAGAGTTTAAACATAGCCCCTCCGGACAACAGCGACAACGGGGAAATGACAAAGTTGGGCTTCCGTGCCAAAAAGGTGTGCAGCAAAGGTAAAAATTCTGTGTAGTAAGTTAATGTTGGTCTTTAATGTTAATGTTAGCTCCCCCACCCACCCCTCTCCTGAAGTGTTATAAAGTGACGTAACTGTGGTACCATTTGTAAATGCTGATCTTGTTTGGCTTTTCGTGGCTGTTTGCTATATTTTGAGCTAATAGTGAGTAGGAAACCAATCAAATTGCTTAAAACTCAATCTCCAGCGGTCGATTTTTCCATCCTCAGAGATTATTAGGATTTCCCCGTTTAATAATTTTTGAAGTCCAAGGACGACCCTCTAACCTCCAATCGTCATCTGCTCAAAATTTCAAAACATACGTTCCAACTCATTTCAAGTTCGCTCTTCTTTTTTCTCTGATTAAGAATAAAACTAACTCTTCTCTGGTTGTGAGTTTTAGTCTGAGAAACAGAAATTTTGTAGGGCTCTTGTTTCTCTCTTAAAAAGTTGGAAGTGTATTTTCTTTATTTTACTCTGATTTATAATAACTTGATGAACGTAACTTTCAGCATACAATTTATTAAAAAAGCTAACTGTAAAAGACAACGTTTCGTTGCCATCCCGGCAACATCATCAGGTCAACTGAATATAAAATTTTCCTATATGCTAATATAGTAGAAAACTATTCGACTGTGATACAATAAGTCAAAGAACAATCGCTTACTGAAAACAAAGACAAACTATAAGACAAAAGAACAAAAATCAAAGTTCGATATAGAGAGTAATATACAATAATTTGATAAATAATGGTTGATCTTTGAAATGCTACTTATAAAAGAATTTAATCCGTCTCTGAACAAACAATCGTATCGGACTCTATTAAGGCAAAAGTGTTTATTTAGTTCCATTTTGGTCTGCATCGCTGAACATTAACCTTTTAATTCTTTTATTTATCAAATTATTGTATATTACTCTCTA
>JAOCNB020084162.1:0-12072 GCA_026546465.2 Palythoa caribaeorum | reverse complement strand
CGGCTTCCATTGATACCAGTTGTACAAACTGAAGGAACTACCGACGTTAAATAAAAGGAACCTTTACCTTTACCTTATCATTATCATTATCATTACCATTACCAATACAATTACCAATATCGTTACCAGAAGAGAAAAGCTGTTTTAGTACAGGAATTAGAAACATAATTAGTTAACATAATGCGACTCATTGTAGGGTTCGACTAGGTTTCGTAAGTAGCATCTTTACCAGAAAGGGAAAGGTAAGTAATAGTAGTTCGAAATATTAATTAATTCGTTCTTAGACAATAGGTCCGTGAAAGACCACAGAGATATGACAGTTTACATTGGTAAGATGTGGAAACGTTTGCGAGCCATCAAAGGCAAATTGCTCTTCAAAAGAGACAAATTTGCGAATGAGAAAAGCTTCGTAAGTGCGCATTCCTTATAAACATTATCTTTTACTAACGACATATCTATTACTGAGCCTATTTCAGTTTTCAAATTTGCACCTCTCCAGATGCACTTTTACCGTCCACTGTGTGCTCGGATCCCTCGGCCGAGTTGCACCCAAAATGAAAATGAAACTGCAGAAGTTCGTAACTTTCGTCCTTAAGTGGTCCGCCTGTGACGCGGGCGGTTCCTTTGGATCTGTTGATGATCAAAGTCGGCGCATGTCCATTGTTGGTAAGTGTGCCAACCACACGAGTTGCGGGCTCGGTAACTTTGGTGAAAGATAGCTGCAAGTCTTCAAGCAAGGAGTTTGATTTTATTGCCACTGTTTTGATGTTAATCGGTGACTGTGCTTTCTTACCACAAAACGGATATTCTTTCACCCAGTCGGCCGGACTTAACACTGCAAAAATAAAATTAATATAACTGAACGTTTACCGAAGCATTTTATTAACCACGTAAAGTTTTGTAGTTTTGTACTAAATTTATTAATTTGTTTGTCATGAACACTAATTAGGGCTCAGAGTGTCACAGCATCAGATTCTTGCACATGTTCTTGTTTTGCTGAACTGAATCCTTAAGATTCAGAATTTAAAAAAAAACGTGGCATAACTCAATAACTTTTCTAAAAATAGAAGAAGCATCGTTATTTTATTATGATTCATAACATAAAAACTGTTAAAAATTAACGTTCTCTGATAAGATTATACAAGCTTTCGTCAACTGAACTGTTGCCTTCGTTAGGTAAAAAAACGAACGAATGCAACAGTTGAGTTACCGAAAGCTTGTATTTTTATAATTATGTCAGTGACTGAAGATTTTAACACTATTTTGACTCAATTAAACGTAAGCAATCCCCTGTTGTTTTGCAGCACCACATTTTTCAAACTCGAGTTTTAAATTTTCAGGAAAGTCCAAGAAATTTAATGTAATGCTCTTTCGAACTATTCCAAACCTGTAACAAAAAAGACGGCCGGGAGCGAGAGAAAATGAAAGGAACCCACAAGAAATGTATTTACCTTTTGCTGTTGTTTTACGGCGTAGCCCCATGCTGGATGTCCTTGAGAACCTGGTGAGTAACCGAATACAACTCTGAGATTGAAATTCTGAGGATCATTAATTTGTTCAATTTCACTGGTGCTAAATTTAGTGCAATGGATCCCTGTTTCCAGGTCGACCTTACATATGCATTGGGCAAAACATAAACTCCAGCCGGTTCTTCCCATGTACAAGACACGGAAGACAAGTGTTTGTCTTCCAGATGAATTTCCGACACACAGGATTTCATATTGTAAAATAAGAACCAACTGTTAGAAAGTGTCTCAATTAGTGCTGACTGTTAAGTCAGAGTATAGCCTGCATACACGCTTTTTTATAAGAACCAGTAAATTTTGCCGAGGCTCATTGTTCTTAATTTTTTGGCGATTTCAGCCTAAATTTGTTTTTAATTTGTTCTTATTTCTGTGAGCTGTTTTATTGCAGAAAAAACAAAAACAAGGTATTGGAAAACGCCTTGCGCCACATGTATTGTACGGCTGAATTTTGAGGCGCACTACCTACTCGCTAAGTTTTAGTCAATTTTCTACCACTTTCCTAGTTATCAAACCTCAGCCTGAGCTTGTTCTTAAACTGTTTTTAAATTTTGGCAAATTTGAGCCTCGTTGTTCTTATAAAGTTGTTTTTATAAAAAAAAGCGTGTAGCTGGCGTTCTTGTGAGAGAAGGAAAAATCAAAATTTCGGCGCCCTGTTGGACAATTGCGAGGGCAAAAACTGGGGAGAAGAGCAAAATATAAGCATCGAGGGGGGAGGGGGCGTTCTTTACTTTCCCTTCCCCCAACCAGTTATGTTTCTAGCTTTCCTCTCGAACTGATCCAACATGGTATCCAATATTCAAACTTACCACCTCATCACAAGACCGCCGGCTACGCTGCAGGCTTGTCAGAATGAAATGTTGGCTTTAAAAAACCGTTGAAATCTGGCCAGGGATCCGGACAGAAAAAACAGACAGGGTGTAAAAATACGATCTATATATCAGTAGTGAGTGAATACCTACCAGCTCTGGCTCCACAAGCAGCTAACGCCACTAAGAGAAAATACAACGTTCCCTTCATTGTTTGAGAATCTGTGTTGAATAAAGAACTGTCTTTTAACATAGACTAAATTCAGTATATAACTGACTTTTTGTGTTCAACCGGTCTACCGCAGACCGCGATTGATGTCGAGTTCTCTTTTTTGACGTTTGCATTCCCAAGTACTTGTGAATAGTAGTTACCAAAACCAAAGAAAAATTCAGTGTCATATGATTCTTAACGTCCTGAGTATTGACACGAATTATAAAGATACGTGGGTGGGTAAAGGACAAGATTCTTTCATTTCGAAAAAAGAGAAAAATGCACAGCTTTACTAAACCACTTAGAAGTGCTGAACAATAAAATGACACTTGTAATGATTCTTAGAAATTTTTTATTTTCTGATGATGTTGAGCATCGTGATTCTTATAAAAAGGATTCTTACAAAATCTTTTAACGTTGACTGCCTCATGCAGCTATTCTTCGTGTAGGCCTTTGCCGCAAATGTCTGCATAACTGAGTTGAAAACCATTGTTTTCTCAACTCCTGAAGATGACTTAAAACAGACCTGCTTTTCAAGATATCTTTTCAGCAACTAATGCTAGTCTCTGATTGGTCAGTTTTGAGACTGGGATGTCCTAATTGGTTCAGGGCACGTTTAAGGAGAAGCGAGTAGCAAGGAGAATTGTCTACTTGTGGTAATAGTTTCCGAAATTGTTAAAACAGAGGAGTAATCAGGTAAAAACGTTAATTATAAATTGGATAAAAAACTATGAATAGAAAAAATTACTGTGGTATACCGAATTCCCTAAATTAGTAAATAGATTATCACTGGAACTGTATTGGCGAAACCGGGAGCTCATTTCTTACCAGAAAAAAGAACACGTAAAAATGTTAAAAATCATTCAAAAGGTTCAAGTACTTCCACTCTTGGGCACACAATCAATCGAATTTTGATCTTGAAAACGCAACATTAATGACAAAGGAGCTCAAGATTTCAGAATAAGGAAAGTTCTTGAATCTTAGGACACCGCCATTACAATAGGCACAGAAAAGAATTTTAGGCTTTTGCCAAGGCTGCATTTTATATATTTCAAGATTTAAACCCTTATCACAATTTTAACTGTTTTATCTTTTATTTCTTTGTTTCATTGTACAATGTTTGTATAATTATATATTACAGTTTCGCGCACAATAACTTTTAGTTTGAGAAGCGCTTGTAGGACGACAGCCGAAAGCCTATTTTAAATCATAATTTATAATAGTTTCTAAATTTTTATTTCTTTGTTTGCTTTCTCTTTGCAGGCGTTTGGTTTTATGACATCATAAATCAAGAGGCAGACACACAAAACATGAACTTGGATGTCAACCGTTTAAGGCTGAGTTGCAGTATCTTTGCCCAGCGGTTTTACAAAAGATAAAAGAACACAGTCATCGCCCATGAGTTTGTTCTGAAAAGTCGAAAAAACGTTGAGTTTTCGTTTTAGCCATTTAGAAAAATCGAGACAAACTGCTAAATCAGAAAAACATTTGAAGAAAGACGTGATCTACTGCCTTGAATTTGAACTAATTGGCAAGGAACAAAATCTTATTTTAAATTTATATAAATTTGGACAGAGTTCATCGCACGGAATGGAATTTTAATATTTTGAGTATGAAAATATTGCCAGTCGTATTTAACAAGCATTTAATTTACTTCAGAAAAATAAAAAAACTAATGTTAAAACAAATAAAATTACTACATTCGAAGCATTTGATGTAACAAAATTTACATGTTGTGGTCATCTAAATCATCAACATTTGTTTAAATTTGTTAAGTGTGCTAGGGTCTTAGGCAGTTCACAAAAATAAATACATAAATAAATATTCCTGGCTTTTTATTCTAATCCACCCTTGACTGAATTATTACAAACGAGGCGAGTGTGATGCGGTGTTTGTGCAAACAATATTCTTAAATTAAAACCAATTATGGGTACACTAATAATGTAGCTTGAACGAGCCTAAACACTTATTTTCTTTAACTTAACAATATTAAATTTTAAACAAGCGTGCGATCAAGATGGCTAAATGTTCTTTTTTTGCATGAAAATGCAAAAAAAGAACGAGGACAATATCCAGCCATCTTGACCAAACAAGCTTGTTCAATAAAGGATTTATTATATGGCCAAAGAATTTCACTTTACTACTGTTTTCTAGTAAGACAAAAACGCTTCCATGTCTTTATATCATTTTGCGTTTTAATTTTTTAATTTGTCAGTTTTTGTTTTCTTTGTTTTGACTGACCTCTTCTTCTTATTGCGACTCCATTGCCCAAAACTCAATCTGTAATTCCGCTCCACGCAATTTTGCTTTCTTGCGGGAAGAATACGGCCTACCTTGCCCGCTCGTGTTACCAATTAGAACACAAAATTCGATTCATTTTGCCCACTCAGCGAGCCTGCCATATAACAATGTTTGTTATTGCATTCAAAGCTCCAAGCAATATAATCAAAACACAAATGCAGTAAAGCAGCGTTTAATCGAATGAGAACGGTAAACAACACAGCCAGATGTTATCATCCGTGAGTCAATCTTAATGAGAGAGGAAAAGCGGGAGACCCGGAGAAAAATACTCAGAATCACAATGAAATCGGCTTTATTACATTACACTTCATTCCATTTCATTCATTTCATTTCATTTCATTCCATTCATTCCATTCCATTCCATTCCATTCATTCTGTTCCATTCAATCCATTCCACCCTACTCCACTCCACTCCACTGCTATTCTATCCAAGATTACTCGGATCATGGCGCATCAAAGGAACCGATGAATCCGCTTTGGGGAAGGATTTGTCGGTTCTTTTGATGCGCTATGATCCGAGTGATCTTGAATCATTGATCCAGAGATTCGGATCATCCCTAACGAACACACCCTAGTCTGGAACTACGGCTGCGTCGTGCCGATCTGGCTCAATAAGGCCGAAACAACTGACCATGCAAGGGTACTGATAAGCAGTCTTAGTTTTATTTAAGGGTAGAAACAAGAGGTAATAATGCCTGTTGCTCATGTGGCCTCAGTGACCAGTAACTGGTGGCTGCAAAGTTATTACTGTTTTGCGCGTGTAGAACTTGTGACAAAAACTCATAGTCATAAACCACGTCGTAAATTTGGTTATTTTGCTTTACCCCTGGGAGGATGTCTTTGTCTTACAAGAGATCAAAACTGCAATATTTACAATCTTGTTGTCCTTTACGGAAAGTTGAAGTATCTCTAGATATTTTATCTTTATATAACATCAAATTCATCAAATTCTTTTCCACTTGCTCTTATTTCTTTTTAAACACTTTGAACACCTGGTGCTTTTTTCTTAATACAGTTTGTTCGCAACTTTGTCGGCCATTGAAAAACTTATGAGTCTTAAGAGTTGCCACTCTTTTTTTATATTAAAAAGATCAACTTTATAAGAACAACGAGGCTCAAATTTGCCAAAACTTAAGAACAATTTAAGAACAAGTACTGTAAAGACTGCTCAACAAACAATGAAGGTAGTTCGCCTTTAAATTCAGCCGTACAATACATGTGTGTCGCAAGGCTTTTCATTTTCCAATACCTTGTTTTATTTTGTTTTTTCTTCAATAAAAAGCGCTCACAGAAATAAGAACAATTTAAGAACAAATCGAGGCTGAAGTCGCCAAAATATTAAGAACAATGAGACTCAGCAAAATTTACTGGTTCTTATAAAAAAAGCGTGTAGTGCCAACAGCTACCAACAATCCAACCAGAAAAGTTTCGTGTTTTTTTTCCTTTCGGTTTTTAAGTGTGTCTCAAACAAAGCTTATAAAAGATCAAATTTAACTACCCAACCAATTTAAATACGTTATCGCGGAAAGTTCAAAATTCTAAAGCTGAATTACACTGTCAAAATTTAATACACTTGTAGAATTAGGTGCATGAGAACCAAGCGGCTGAGTATTCATTAGTATTCGTTCTCGAGTGCCGTGTCAAAATATTATCTAACAGATTTTTCTTTGAGTAAACTTTGCGTCCATTTACAAAAAAAGACCTGTACTTATAAATCGATAATTAAACCGCCAAGTTTTTTTGGTAAACAAAACTGTAGTGGCGGGAATGGAAGAGGTGGGTGGTGTCATGCAGTCTTTATGGACAGAAGTTTATCTTATTCAACTTAAAATATTATTATCGTCGATTTTTTACTATTTCTTAAGAAATGAAAACAGTAGTTAAGTTTAGAATTTCAACGCTAATGGAACATTGACTATAATTTTGAAAAACAAGACGACTGATAAAAGGTTAAATATGTTACACTGTTACAGTTTTGACCAAAGATGGTTTTCTTTATATGAAATAACTAAACTTTCAAAATAAAGGTTCGTTTTGGTTGTTATTACTGTCTTTAGTTTGCTCTGAAGTTTATCCATATAATAAGAAAAAACATTTTACGGTGGCTTGAAATATGAATTTTATTTTCTCGTGTTTAAAACAACATATTTATCACTCGTTGCGTTTGCTCGTAAACTACTGTAGTTTCACCACTTGAAATAAAATTCATGTCTTCGTCTTCCCTGTGTAATATCCTCTCTTTATTTTAACTTTATTATAACATGTTATAGGTTCAGCTTAATTAATTGCACCTCTACAAACAAAAGTGCTTTTTAAAGCAATTATTTTTTTCATCGATATTACATATTGAAGTGAATATTACGTTGGCGGTTAAAGATACGAATCTCATCATCTTTTTGTGTGAAAATATCCCACTCGTTTAAATCCTTTTCAACATTCAAAGATTAAATTTCTACCTCCGCGCACACGTGAACACGTGTACAAACAAGTCAACAAGATAAAAACATGAAGCAGATGCCGCAATTCTTCGAGGATTTCAAAGTACCGGACTCACTAAAAGCAGTGATTATGATGAAAAAAATATTCTAAAGTTTTACTTTTATGAAGAGAAAAACAAACAACGTGAATGCCGAAATACCAAAAACACCACACTCGTAATTGAAGTTACCTACTAAGGAGAAAACTTTGCTCCAATTGGTTAATTTCTCACTTAAAGGCAGGTTTTCTTGTATTCAATTAGTCCGATGGTTACTTAGTAACGTGATAACCAATAAAAAACAAAGAAAAGTACTGCAGGGACGTCACGTCCACGCTGTGTCATGGCGCGAAGTTTTCCCGCGCTTTTTGTTGACGGTCGGATTTTTATTGGTTGGTTGTAAAACTTGCTATTTACTATCTCATTTTTACTATAAACGTAACTACGTAAGTTGCTGCATCGAACTGGTATTATGATTTAAGATATTTTGATTTTTTTTTTTATAAAGTAGCTAATCGGAGGTGGGGCTCATTATTTCAGATGTGTACGTTCAAGACTATTAAAAGGTACTCGTGAGCCCAATGTGTTTCTACAAATTTTAACTTGGTACGGAAAAACGAATTACTCACATAAATACCCACCGTTACCCAAATAATCACGTAGTATGAAGCCACGTGTCTTTCTTATGGACTTTTGACCAAAAGGATAACTATATCATTAATTTTTCATAATACCTCTAATAAAGAAACGAACTCACCAGGTAAATACATATTATGTTCCTTAACTAGAAGACACGAACATTTCAGCAGACGTCTTTATACTTTTATCAAACTGAAGTTTAAAAAGCTTGCAGTTTATATAACTCCAGCATGATAGAAAAGTTACCCATTCAGACACACGGAGTACTGTCCCCGCCCACAATCACTTCAATTTTTTAACTGTTTCCAACATATGTGAGCCACTGTAGCAGACAATCTAAAAAATCGTCCTAAAATCAATTTGGCACTGCTTAATGTCCACTGGACGTCAATGGCTTACCCTGTAATTTATACTGCATTCCGCTTCAATGGTGTGTATTTCAAGTTCTCACCTGTAGGTTCCACATCACAAAAACGGCTCGGTTCATTGCGAATTCTTTCACTTTCAATTTGCCTTCTGTATTATTTTGTCTTTGTTTGTGGTTGAATAGTAATGTTATATGCGCTTACGTCTTATCATTATATTTCTTTCATATTCTGAACAAGGATTTGCACAAGTTTGTGATTTCATAGTATAACAAAAGAAATGTAATGTTGACGGGAGGTAATGGCGGCCATATATTTTTCAGTTTTTCTCTGGAACTCCTTGCGGCTATAAAATTTGAAGGTTTTCATCAAATGCATCACGAAGTTAATCTGTTGTCTTTAAAAATTAGTTTGTAAAGACAATTTTGAGTAAGTCATCTTATTTAATTAGTCAAGTAGAAATTTGTTTAGTATTTTGAATTTTAGTTTCCTTAAATTACAACTTAAACTTTATATCTGTAAAACTGTGAATCAAGAAAAAATACATTACAGTGATACGAATGCAAACGCTTCCACGACAAGGGACGATAATGAAACCACAAAACCATGCACTCACTCCAGAAAAGATTATTTCAAAAGGATAACGAGTTTTTATTTCATTCAGATCTGTTTATTAGGGCCAAACATAACAGCTGTTATAACGATATCAGAAAGCAACACAAGGCTCCGCATTAACATCTTGTCTTATAAGATTTCAAAACAGTGCATAGAATTTTAAGGTGAAAGTTATCTTTGCATCCTTCGTATGGCCTCCAAATCAAACATCTGGGCATGCAACGACCAGTCGGAAACCTTCTTGTAATCTTAAGGTGATTATTGTCTCTAAAGTCAAACCCTTAATTTTTCCCCATGATACGGCCATAGATTTTCATCTCTTTTCGGAGAAGAGCTCACGAAACTTTTAGTTTGTGAATATCTCAGAGCTTTTCAATAGTTTCTCTTAACAAAATGACTGATTCAATGCTGTATGGAATGCTCAGGTGTAATTAACTGCGAAAATGAACTGCTACTCAAGTGATAAGCTTTATCGTTTGTACATGTGTACTTTTGCGTGGAAAATCCTCCTTTTCTCAGCCTGCGTAAAACCTTCTAATTTATTATTAATTGCATTCCCGATTTAGCGATAAATAACCAAACAACACGCAGTTTTGTTCATTGAACATTTATAAGTTCTTCGTCCTTCAAAAAGAGCACAAGGAATTTTGAGTTCTGTTCAAAGAAGTCTCAAGAAAACGTTTATCAAATTTTCGAACCTTCAAGGATATTCCGTTCTTGTTATCGTTTTAAAAATGATTCGTTTCGTTAAAACTCTGCTGTTTGTTGTTTTCTGCTGCGAAATTTGTTCGAAAGCCCAAAGCGAAGAAACAAGAACAAAAAGAGTTCATGCCAACGCGGATAGTAACAATCAAATGAGAGATGTTGGTGAGAATATTCGCGAAGAGAGAGTGGATCACACTTTGAGCGATGAAACGCGGAAACTTCACACACGGAGCATAGAAAACAGAGAACGAGCCCGCAAAGATTTAACCGACTATAGTCAGTCTGGACACGGTTACAATGGACCATATGAATACATATATCCATATGAACCGATTGACGAAACAAACAACCAGTTTGAAAGAATATATCGCGATGAAAACAGTTACGGGCCACGCGGTGGTAGATCTATTGAAAGCAGTGATGGGCCAAGAGGCGGGAGGTCTACTACTTTTGGCCCTCGCGGCGGAAGGGACATTAACTCTGGCCCTCGCGGCGGTAGGGATGTTGATTTTGGCCCTCGTGGAGGTAGAAGCTTAGGCATGGGTCCCCGAGGTGGAAGAAGCTTAGATTTAGGTCCACGTGGTGGAAGGAGCATTGATATGGGACCTCGGGGTGGAAGAAGCTTAGATATGGGTCCTCGTGGAGGGAGGAGTTTAGATATGGGACCTCGTGGAGGGAGAAGCTTGGATATGGGACCTCGTGGTGGAAGGGGCATTGATATGGGACCTCGCGGTGGGAGAAGCTTAGATATGGGCCCTCGTGGAGGAAGGAGTTTAGATATGGGTCCTCGTGGTGGAAGAAGCATTGATATGGGGCCTCCCGGTGGAAGGAGCATTGATATGGGCCCTCGTGGTGGAAGGAGCATTGATATGGGGCCTCGCGGTGGAAGGAGCATTGATATGGGACCTCGCGGTGGGAGAAGCTTAGATATGGGCCCTCGTGGAGGAAGGAGTTTAGATATGGGACCTCGTGGAGGGAGAAGCTTGGATATGGGTCCTCGTGGTGGAAGAAGCATTGATATAGGACCTCGCGGTGGGAGAAGTTTAGATATGGGCCCTCGTGGTGGAAGGAGCATTGATATGGGGCCTCGCGGTGGAAGGAGCATTGATATGGGACCTCGTGGTGGGAGAAGCTTAGATATGGGCCCTCGTGGAGGGCGAAGTTTAGATATGGGTCCTCGTGGTGGAAGGAGCATTGATATGGGCTCTCGTGAAAGGAGAAGTTTAGATATGGGACCTCGCGGTGGGAGAAGTATCGATGCAGGTCCACGCGGTGGGAGAAGTATCGATGCAGGTCCACGCGGTGGTAGGTCAGTGTTTTACGAAAGTGGTCCCAGAGGAGGAAGAGCTGTGAATAATGGCCCACGGGGTGGCAGGGAAATTGAGAGTGATAGTGGCCCAAGGGGGGGAAGGGATGTGGTGAAAGGCCCACGTGGAGGTCGGGATGCAGAGTTTGACTATGGTCCACGAGGTGGAAGAGACCTATCAATCAAGTATGGTCCACGTGGAGGTAGGGACCTAGCTTTCGACTACGGACCTCGAGGAGGTCGATCGGCGTACGATGGACCAAGAGGGGGCCGGGACATAAATGAAGGGCCGCGTGGAGGACGGAGCTTAGAGGTCGATATGTATGAAGGTCCTCGCGGAGGGAGGGATGTGGACACTGGTCCCAGAGGAGGTAGAAGTGCTGTGCAAGACGTAAAGAATGTTGAAGACGATGGACCGAGAGGCGGAAGGGCTATATTGGCGAACAACGACAAAACACGCACAATGAAAGACAGCAGCTTTAAGTTTGATGAGTAACTGCTCCGCGATATATAATGATCTCTCTTTTCGTCAATACCGGTAAGTATTCACAAACCACACAAAATACAGTTAGCGACAGTTGATATTTCAATAAAAACATCTCCCCTCGTCCCACTACACTTGAATCAAATTGACTCAATTATTGTTTTCGTCATAAGATTCAGTTGTATTCTGCTTACTATAAAACAATACCACTTTGCCAACTCTACTCCCATCCTACTTGTTCTAATACTACTACAACAATAAATCATTTTACAGGTGCCATTTATCACTAAAAGGTCCCCTTTTCCAGGCTTCTCCGTAAATTAAATTAAGAATTTAAATTTTAAGTGATGCAAGAGTATCCACCAAAGTTTGAAAGTTTGAAAGCTACCTGCAGTTCTTAAATGTTTTGGTAACTTACACAAACCAAGTCACTTTAGACCGTTCTGAAAATGTTTAGATGAATTTTTAAGTTGGACACCGTTGAAAGTAGGAAAAAACTGACGTTTCGGACTATAGTTGAATGTAGGTCTGCAGTCCGAAATGTCAGAAAATGGTTCTAATCAACAACAACAACAGTTTATTTGCATCTTCTTGTTTACATTAACCAATACATTATCAGATTAAACAAGAACGAATAA
>JAOCNB020084127.1:0-12072 GCA_026546465.2 Palythoa caribaeorum | reverse complement strand
AATATGAAACTGAAAACGCGAGACAAAGGAACAGCGGGCGCCCTGTGTGAGAGATCTTCACTCTCAAGATACCCTGATATATATCCTAATGTCTGCGGAAAAGACTGGTTTGGTCAGCAAATTAAATATTAATTATTTTTTATCGTTTAAGCAAGTTGTCACGAGTTATATTTATAATATCTATCTACTTTTCTAGCTAATATATAGTTTTAATTACTTATCTTAACCGCCAACTAGCACAAGTCTTTCTAATGCCAAAATGGATAACAAAAAAGGTTGAAAATGAATTTAGAAAATGTTTAATCTATCGATCATTGGTAGAAATCTAGTCACTATCTATCGCAATTGCTGTAATCTGATTGGCTACCGTACTCGCTATCTATCAGGTGATAGATGGTGTCGGCATGATGTAAACGACCAACTCAGTCGGCCGATAGAAATTTCAAGCTCGTGTTCTAAATGTTAATTGGAGAATATTTTCCATATTTTCCGTCGTCCAAATATCAAAGACGCTCCCTTTATAGTCTGAAGCCAACAACGAATGGCGTGTGCTGAATGTTGTTACATTACGTGTAACCAAGGAATTGACTAGATGGTAATATCATATCAGCACTTATTTTTTTGACTTCACTCATAATTGTGGGACCTCTAAAAAGATTAATAAAAAAATAAGCAATAGATAAAAAAACGGCTCCACTACCAAAAAAATTGGAAAAACGAACGATAACCAATATCTTTTTCAAAAAATCGAACCAATAAAAGCACACGAAAAAGCCTTCCCCATCGAAGAAGGATCGTTGCCGACCAGTTGTGCTCATATGATATCAGGTCAGTCATTGTCACCCTCTTATCCATTTTAACCTTAATTTATGCTAGATTATAAATCTAATTTTTTTTTTCTACAAAAATCTCCAAATCTTTCTTAGAACGGTTTACATAAAGGCCGGCGCACACATGGAGGAAACTGCCACGCGTGCCTTTGAGAACACTGGCACACGAGGAAAATATCTCAACGTTTGCGGAGGAATTTTGCTCTTTTGCTCGCCTTGCGTGGCGAAGCGCCGGGTATCTGTTGTGTTTGATTTTTTTTTTGCTCGATCCGAGTGGCGAAAATTGCAACAAAAGGAGTGAAACAACAGAAAGTTGGCTGCCAGAAGTTGAATGACACACCGTCGCCATCTTTGTTGTTGTTGTTGTTGCTGCTTCAGCAGACAGTCATGTGACTTGTTCAGGGAATTTGAATGGTTAGGTTTTTTTAAATCAGTCGAGAAAAATTTCTCACGACATCCGCAAACGTTGAGATACTTGCCTCGCGTTCCAGGGTTCTTAAAGGCACGCGTGGCAGTTTCCTCCAAGTGTGCGCCGGCCTTAAAGTATCTAGATCTATCACTTAATAATTACTCAGGGTTCATCATCGTCAACCGAGGCAGGAGTTTCGTAAAGGGAGGTCTGGGAACCATCTTCTCCGCCTGTCAGCACGACATAACGCCTGGCCATGATCACTAGCAGTACGAACACATAGGCCAGCGGTACGTATAACAAAATCTTGACCATAATCTCAAACGCCTTCTCTGTGGTGTTGTTAACAGTCCAGCCAATCCCTGTGGAGAACGAATACTGTTAAAAAGGTATTTTGAATTCAGAACAGATGCTTTATTTTTTCAGAAGAAAAAAATTATGAATCCATAACGAGAATCGAACCCATGACCCTCTGATTACCGGTTAGATGCTCGATCTGAACACTGAGCTCTTAGAACTCAAGTGGAGAGCGGGGACACTGTACTGGGTGTATACCCTGCTAACTGCAAGGCTCACTGATACTTCGCAAAGGTCTTGAGCTTGAAACTTCGATTGTATTATCTTCTTTCGTTGATAGTTGCTGAATTCTGTGAATCGCACAAAAACTGTTGTTGTGACTTTGCAAAGTTGTCTTTCACCACGAGCTTGGCACCCAGTCCCCGACCTCAAACCGAGGCCGCGCGCGTTTCGTTGAAGTGGTGTACTAATTTAACACTCGGTTAAAACACAATTCAATGAGTAATTGTTTCATAAGTAAAGCTTTGTGATACTTTGAGTGAAATTTGTTCAGATTTACTAATAAAACAAACCATGTTAACCCCACAATTCAAGTCCAAACCAAGCTGTAAAAGTTAGGAAACAGGAACATGGACTAAAACTTAACCCTCGGTTAGCACTGATCAGGACTTCGAGGAACTGAGCACTGAGGATTTCTTCTGTCTCGTTGCACCTCTTGGGTGCGCTTAAATACGAGCTATACACGCTTTTTTATAAGAACTTGTAACTTTATAAGAACGAGGCTCAAATTTGCCAAAATTTACGAACAATTTAAGAGCAAGCTCAGGCTGAGGATTGATAAGTAAGAAAGTTTTTGTGGTAGAAAATTGACTAAAACTCAGCGATACGGCATAAAACATAAAAGGATTCACTGTAAAAACTGCTCAACAAACAATGAATGTAGTTCGCCTCTAAATTCAGTCGTACAATACATGTGTGGCGCAAGGCGTTTCATTTTCCAATACTTTGTTTTATTTTGTTTTTTTCTTCATTAAAAACCACTCACAGAAATAAGAAAAAATTAAGAACAAATTGAGGCTGAAATCGCCAAAAAATTAAGAACAAAATTTACAGGTTCTTATAAAATGCGTGTACTAGAGCTTAACATTTTCCATCATGTACCTTTTTAAATCAAAATACATAAGTTACTGACCTGTGCTTAATATGGCAATGACACTTAGGTTGGACAAGAGGACTGTGTCGAGTATATTGATCCAGTTGTACTCATCTTTGTAGGGTTTCAGGTGAACGTACACAACAAGAACCAACATGCAGGCAATCTCAAGCAACGCTCTCTTCAACTCTCCAGTCGGCACGTACGTGAATATTAGGAGAAGCAGAATCCTATTCGGGGAAGGAAAAAAAACTTTTTTTTATTTTTTGCGAGCTAAAATGTTCACTACTGTCACGGACAAAAATTAACTTTAAAGTGTCTATATGATGAACAGCGGTTTTTTTTTCGGTTTTGGCATCTCTAGAATGCGTAGAAGAGTGTTCCAAAAAAAACATTTAATTCCGGCACATTCTTGCCACAAAATCAAACTTTAAAGTTCCCGCGCCGGCCACGCTAAACGAAGATGACCGGGAGTTGCTAAGTCTGGGTCCAGAACAGGCCGTGATGTCACTTCAGAAATCGCCTACTTTTCCTGCCAGTTTGTTTCAGTGTTTCATTACATTTCCACACAAACCCGATCAAACAAAGCGAATAATGACTGGGTTTGTATGGAAATACAATAAAAGTGTAAAATGAAGAGTTGACGATTCCCCGTCGTCTTCATTGGGCGTGGCCGGCGCGAAAACTTTAAAGCTCGATTTTGTAGCGAAGTAGTTGCTGAACCTATAGTAAATAAAACATTTCGGAATACTTTTTTATTCAATATAAAGTTAGCATTAACACAAAAACCCTGTAATGCATTGTTTTAAAAGTTGCAAAATAAAAATTACACGATAAAATACACATTTTACGATGCAAGATCCTTATTGTTTGGGTATAAGTGCACCAGAAAACCGGCCGACAACCGCTAAACAGTTCACTGACTGGTCAGAATTCGTTAACAAAAAATAGCTCTTTCTGTGTTTACACCCAGAAAGGGGTAGAAATGGAGTTATTCCCTCAAAATATCGTGTATATCTTATGGTTATAGGGTCTCTTATTATATGGCAGGCTCGCTGAGCGGGTAAGATGAAGCGAATTCTGTGCTCTGATTGGTTACACGAGGGGGTAAGATAGGCTCATCTTGCTCACTCGGGATTTCCCGCTTTGTTCCCGCTAGAAAAAAAAAATTGCCTTGAGCGGAATTACATTGAGTTTTGGGCAATGGAGTCGCAAAAAGGGGAAGAGGTCAGTCAAAACAAAGAAAACATAGATGAGTTTCTATTCGCAAATTTCACTTCGTCAACAAAACTCGGCAAGTACAAAAATTAAAACGCAAGGTGATATGAAGATATGGAAGCATTTTTGTCTTACGGAAAACAGTAGTAAAGTGGAATTCTTTGGCCATATAATAAATCTTTTATTGAACAAGCTTGTTCGGTCAAGATGGCTGGATATTGGCCTCGTTCTTTTTTTGCATTTTTATGGCCTCGACTTCGTCTCTGTCCATGATATCTCACGCTTGTACAATGACGCATATTTATTGACAACACATTACATATTAATTTTGGTGAATACCAAACATTGGCGACTTTTTACAAATCGCTAAAGCTAGCTGCCGCTAAAAATGGTAGCCTTAAGGCAGTCAATACTTCAATTTTTTAAATTGAATTTTAACTTTGATGCAGCACTGTCTTTGATAATTAGTTACAGTAAAGTTTTTTCAATATTGAAAGAACTTTGGTGATCTTATGAGCGAATTTTGATGACACTATTGTTTACATTCTGCTTCATTAGCATGCGACTTTTGTTGGATAGAGAACCAAAATTGAAAAAAAATGAAACTAAAACTTGAGAAAGGCAAAGCAAGCAAAGTTAGCGAACAAACTTTTCGTTTAATACTTGCAGTTTAAAAGAAGATAATTTTCATTGGTATCCCCAAAAAAACCGCAAAACCGTTCGTAAGTTTCATACATTCCTTTTAAAATTTGCACCACAGAAACAGTATTTAACATGTCTATCTCATAATCTCGGAAGAAACTTATTTTGGAAAGCATTTGTAATATATAGAACTTCTTAATTTGTTAATTTTTCAATTAGAAAGAAAACCACGTATGCTAATGACAAAAATAACGTGAACAATCTAAACGTCAATTACAGTACGTGATGATATTCGCTCAGTGGTTAGTTTTTACGTACTAAGTGGGCAAATTTCGTTGGTCGCAGCGACTGGTGTACAAAATCACCAGTATTTACCGCATCACATGCAAGTAGACAACAGTTCGTAGAAATTTTCCCTTGTCCGTCTACTTTGACCATTCCAGCGATATTATACTGAAGCTCGTCACAGTGAATCGTTAGTTCGTTGAACCAATCAAATTTTAGATTTTGGCACATGACTCATCCGAAATGATGAACGATTTTGTTTCGGTCAGGTTATTTTCCATCCGCAAATGCCCTGGGAACAAAAGAGAGAAATCAATCGCCATGTGCACCCCCTTGCCGAAATTCGCTGTGACCGGCTTCTGAAATCGCTCAATGTGTCCCCGGATCAAAACGATTCAGGCCAACATAAATGCCCTTAGGCCCCAGCCAAACGTCGAACTTCACATGTGTCGAGCTTAATGTTGAGCAAATTACCGTATTTCCTCGAATAAACGCTGCGGCGTTTATTAAATTTTTCATGATTTGGGTGCGGCATTTATTCGAGGGCAGCATTTATTTAAAATGCTGAACAATTAGAAAAACAAGTAGAAAAAAATGATACAGTTTTTTGTCTGGCTGTACCGATCAAGCGTTAAAGTTTAAAACTACAACTTATTGTGCTTGTAAACGCGTAAGAAATCAGATAAATTCGATGTCTGTGCCTTTGAAACTTTAAACTTACAGTTTTAAACGACTCCGCTCTGCGCTTGTAAAAAGTGGACGTCATAAATTCGACGTTTCAGTTTGTTGTCTGTTCCAGGGTGCGGCGTTTTTTCGAGGGCGGGGTTTATTAATATCTTGGCTCTCAGGTTAGGCGTTTATTCGAGGGCAGCGTTTAATCGAGGAAATACGGTATATTATTCTACCTCATTTGCATTCAGTTCGGCACATGTGAAGTTCGACATTTAGCACGGGTTCAGTGCAGGACTGCTGACTTACCAGCGTCGAGTTTCTGGTGCTGTGCTTGCTTAGTGGCAAAGACCTGAAATGAAATGACGTTAAGCCCCAATTAATATAAATTTCTTACTTCTTACTTATTTTTCATTGTGTTTACGAGAAAAAAAAAATGTCGAAAATATGAAACAACTGATATACTGGGTACATCACTTTCGGTTTTGAAACACTAGCTACGAGCAATATTAATAATATAATTGGAAAAGCGTATCGAATTTACCGAATACTTTATTCATAACGTAGAATTTGAGAGTAATTATATAGAGAGCATTTATCTTCAGCAAACTGGCATAAAACAAAATATATAACTTTGTTCCATACTCTAATGATAAAATATGATATGATATGTTACAACATGGTGCTCACTGACTAATGATAACAAAATTCCAGGAGTTTTCCAGGGTATAGAATATATTTTTCCAGGACCCAACCACGCCACCAAAACAATCGTGTGGTTCTTCAGCTTTCCGGTTGAAGCAAAACGGGACCAAAATGACCAAAATCCCCAGAAAAATAAATTCCTAAAATTGAGTTTAATAAAATGCAAAAAGTACAATCGTGAGTCAGATGCTTTTGCAGGTTTTGGTTTGTTTATAAAACTGTTGAAAGTTTTTCCACAAAATTCTAGGGTTTTTTGAGGAGTACAAGAAAATTATCTGTTTTTGCAGGAGTTTTCCAGGGCCCAGGCTGGAAGAAAATTTCAAAATTCCAGGAGTTTTCCAGGAATTCCAGGAGTAGTGAGCACCATGGAGTAAGTGCCCACCCCTCTGCTGCAATAAGTTTCGCGAAAGTTTGGGGGTGGGCGCTTACTCGAGCATGGGTGCTCACTCAGTACGCTTTTCAAGGGTAATTTACCCAAACGTGTCTAGGACAACCCATTCAAGTGCATTACAATAAGGGAATAACATGACTTTTTTTGGGAATATTGTTTATATGCGCCCGCATAGTGTCATTCAAATCATTGACACTACAAGGGCACAAATAAACAATATTCCCGAAAAAAGTCATGTCATTACCATAATTATCAATAAACAAGGCCAAATGATATCAAGAGTGCAAGTTTTAATAATACAAGCTAAGTGATAACGAATTCAAAGTCACTTCAAATGATCATGTAAGTGTTGATTGAACAAGCTAGCTAGAATCAACTCAGTCCAGTGAACTTATTTAAAATTACCAAAAAAATGCTTAAAATCGTCATTATTATCAATAAACAAGGCCAAATGATATCAAGAATGCGAGTTTTGATTATAATACAAGCTAAGTGAATAACGAATTCAAAGTCACTTCAAATCATCATGTAGCTGTCGGGCTGATAATGCATTAGCACGTAAGTGTTGCATTTTCTAACCAGAACTGTGTACAAATTAGATATAGTTAAGTTTTAAATTATGCCATGCAACATTCAAGTGCAGCCTTGTTCATTTTTACCTTTAAAAAAGTTTTTAAAAAACATATCTTTTATGTTTATTAGTACAGTTTTACAGGTATTTTAGTAAATACCTGTTTTCAAGGGAATTTATAAAGTGAAAATCAGTGGCCCTTTCATTCACACTTGCCGGGTATACAAAGGTCAAATCTTTAACGGAATGATATGTGTAAGTAATTGCAGATCATGAGTTAAAAAAGAAAGAAAATGCAGAATCATCAATAGAAACACTGCAAAACTCTGATTTTTTGAAGAGATAAATACCCAAACATTGCTGTGTATGTCACTGATAAGAAATGAAAAATTGTAGCATTTTAACTCTGAAAACAACAGAGGGCTATATGAAAACGAAAGGACGCTGCTAAAATGGCAGGGTGCTGCGCCCTATTGTTTTGGCCAAAACACTGCATTATTAATTTTTATCAGTCACAAAAGATCCAAAAGATTTTCACAGAAAACAATTTTAAAAAAACACCCTTGTGCAAGAACTTTTATCTGAAAATGGGAGTGGGCGCTTATTCGAGCACGGGTGCTTACTCGGTCAAATATGGTAATTATGTTCATCCCATTGAAAAGCAAACTAAAATAAATTTATAAGTACAGTACAGTAGACAACACTTTTGAAAAGGTTGGTATCTAATTTTAATTTGCCTGAGCAGGCATCCAGACCATGTTGGGTTTTTTTGCAAATGCAAACAAAGGCTTTCTCGTTGTTGTTGTTGTTGTTGGTTATGTATTGACTACTGTCATAATTATACCTGCACCTGAGAGTTTCCATGGCAACATGAACACATGGCAGTACAGCAGTAGATTGATGAGGTCAGGCCAACTGCAAATTCCAAAATAGAAATGACGAGCAACACAATATCAATACCAATGCCAGCTTTGAGACTTGAGGTTGGTAAACGTACACCACCGCAGTAGTATAAGAAGTAGTCGGGGTTAATTCCATCCCATGATGACCTTTCCCTGAGGCACTCTGCCAGCCAAGTCAGAGCTATGGAATAACTGATTAACATCACTCCAGCGAACACACAAGCTGTAATTGTAAATCCCATGAAAGTGCCAAGCTGCAAATGATAAAACAAATTGATTTATAAAACAATGTGAGACACAAGTTAAATGGTCAGATCAGATGTATGTTGTGTGCATGTCCAGATCCTAAAATCTGCCCAGAAAAACCTACACTAATGCATGGCTTGAACCTAATATTTAATTCTACTCTTGAGCAAAGTTTTGCTACTGAATTGCAAACTGGTAAAGACTCTATAATTATTATGTGGATATGTGGAATGTGGATTTCAATCCCAACCAATAGCATTAAGTGACCTGTGAACCGAGATCTCTCATGTCCTGACGGAAAAGGAGAGAAAAAAGACCCTTTTTTTCCTATAAAATGTATTCATAAATAAAATATTGAATTTATGGGTTTACAATAGTTAACTAACTGGCAAATAATTATGTTGAGACAAAATATTTCTTTCAACTGTAAATATCAAAAAATAAGAATTATTGATAAATAAATCTGACTTAATTAAACTTGACTTCAAACAATCTGAATTTACAATTATTTAGAAACAGTCTTATGATTTTTTTAAATTGCACACCGTGAATAGTAAAAGAAAACTGATGTTTCCATTCAATTTAAAAAAATAATCAAATTGAACTTACCAAACACTTGTTTGGCACTCGCGGATCACGAGATCCAAAAAATCCCAAGATGCCTGCAGTTAATACCTGCAAAACAACATGAATGTAGCTGATGTAAATACTAGTTAGGTAAGATTAATTCAATGATTTTAATTGTATATGTGGCAATACCATGTATAAGTCGAGCAACATTTTTAATTTGTGGATATGCCAAAGCCTGATAGAAATGTGTTATAGTGGGCACTCGTGTCACTCGATCATTAGCACTTATTTAAGCTTATATACAATAAGCCAGAATTGGTGGGTTATGCATGTTGAATTTGATTTTTCTCTTCCTAATAATTTATTTTTATTCTTATTTGTTATCCACTTGTTTTTCTCTGTAGAAAAGCTTTACGATCAAAGAAATCATTATTACAATAATATTATCATCATTTATTAGTAAACGGTAATACTAGCACAAAAAATCGAATGCACAAGCCCTGAGGGGGGATGGGTGTAGAAGAAGTGGTGAGAGGGGTCGGAGGTATGGAAAAAGTCTAGAATCCTCATCACTAGCTTTAAATGAATGGGGAATACCCAGGCTTTGGGTGGTTATTGTACAACACTGGTACTGTAGTTCATCCATCAAGTACCATATAACGTAGTTATTCACTTTTAAGCCGCACCATTTTTTCACAAAATTTCATAATATGGTGAGTAACAGCGTTCCGAATCGGGGATTGCAGCTTAAAACTGAGTTTTTCCTGAAATAAAACTTTTGACAATTCACAATTAGGCTGCACAAAAATACAACATTAAACAGGGTTTGAATTAGCACATCGCAATTCGTAATTTATGAACAGATTTTTTGAACTTGTGAATCGAAAATTATAGTAAATTGCAAATTGAAGTTTTCTGATATCATGTATTTGTTTTAAATTTTTGTGTAAACGAAGAAGTATAGCCGAAATATATGCAAAATTCGGGACCAAAGTATATGCACACACTTTAATGGTTTTCCTTGACCTTTAGATCATGCAAGTTGTAAACAACTCCATATAAGGATTGGCCAAATTGCATTGGTGAAAGAAGCAGAGAAATCCAGAAACGAGTGCCACAGATTTTGTATTTTTAGCTTGAATGAAACTTAAAAACATTCTCAGGAGTCTACTCCTGTTTACTTTTGGACTAAAATCGTTTTGTGTAAATTTGCAACTGAATGAATGCACAGTTTCAACGTTTTTGCGTGAAAACAACTTTGTTTTGAAATCAGGTCATTTTGTTGCGTGTTTGTTAAACAAGTTCTGCTACTGAAATTAAAAATGAGATGCGGCTTAAAACTGAGTATTTTCTGAAACAAACCGTTCATGAAGCCGCTCAGCAATCTTTGTCAAAATGGGGGGTGCGGCTTAATACTGAGTGCGTCTTAAAAGTGAATAACTACGGTAATTCAAGCATGTACAAATGAATATAGGTGTCAAAGCTAAGATCAGTTTGTTCCCTGACCTATTCAAATGACCAAGCGGGATACAAAACCCAGCAGTAAAAACTCTTAAACAAAATAAGAGAAAAAGTCTGAAATGTATTCATAGACCTATGCAAGGTCACAACTCTTGGGGACTAAGGGTGAATGGGAACAAGTCTAAGCAATGTCCAACTGCAATTGTAGAGTGTCGAGAGATCTCAAAAGTTTTCTTTTGCTGAAAGAACCACCAATTAACAGCAAACATAAATTCTGTATATATATATCTATATATAACACTGATCGATTTCCTGCCAACTCTCCATTCAAGGACATGGTTACTCATGAGGGAATAACTGACACAATTGTTTGGGAATTGGAATTATTTTCTCTTTTCCTCAGTAAGGAAGGAGAGTATTTCCGAAAACATTATAGCAAGATTTTATCAAGTTTTTACAACTTTTTTTTAGTAATTTAAAAATTTTTAGGCCTGAATGGCACAAACAAAAACCGAAAATGATTTTGTATAGGGCCTACAAAGGTATTTTAAATCTTGTGCAAGAGATGCAAGAATATTCAACTTTTTCAGTGCAAGTAAAGAATTAAACCATCTGCTGTTACTCAATAATGGAAGAATACATACATAAAATTTATTTGTTTTTTAATAATTTTTTGTGTTACATTTTAACTGTATACTGTGTAGTGAACATGTTGATAATGAAAAGGCATTCAGTATCAGAATTGGCAACAAAAAGAATTATCACTGAGTGAAACTAAATAAACAACTGTCGCAGAGTTGTGGCTATTGCGAACAGACTTTGTCAGGCTAATGATGGATAGTGTCCTATGAAAGTAAGTAATCAGAAAAACCTGGAAAGTCCTGGAAAAACAAAAATTTAAAATCCAGGCCTTGAAAACCTGGAAAATTGATATCAGTCCTGGAAAATCCTGGAAAATAAGGTTTTAGTGAGCAGTGAATAAAGAGTTAACATATTTTTCTCGCATTTTCAACTTTCTTAGAGACACATTCAAATAAATCCAAAAAAGATCACAAATACAGCAAATTTGTTCTTTCATTTTTCCTTGTGATGCTCTTTCGCTCTTTGAAATACTGTGTCATTTGTTTTCAATCTTCCACAGTCTTACAGGTCTTTGAATTTTGTAAATGTAGTCCTGAAATGCTCTGGAATTTTCTTATACCAATAGTGTACGAACCCTGAGTAATGCACGACCGTCAATTCCAAGTTCCACTTTTCTGAAAGCTTAATTGAGTCACAGACCCTCAAAATGACATTCAGCAGTATTGGTCTTATTAAAGCCATAGGACTTGCCACAGCATAGCTACAGTAGTTAATGTAGTTTTAGTAAGAGCTTTATTTTTTTTTTTTTGCAAATTATTTAGTGAACTGTAGCATGTGGTATCAATTTTACATTTTATAAAATTAACACAGAATCATAAAATTGTATGCTGCATTGGTGTGTCTATAGAAACAGTTTGATAAATTTAACCCTTTAAGCCCCAAGCACGACAAATGATGTGTTGGTAAATTCTGCCAACTGAGCTCCATACTTCTGTCTGAGCAGTTTGGAAGAATATTTCTTTTCAACTTCTACAGTTTATTTCACTTGATCAATTTCTTATTTTTCATTACCAGTTATATTGTTTTGTTATGAGTTATGTAAGGAGAAGTTAGATGTTGATAAATTGCTCTGGGCTGAAAG
>JAOCNB020084097.1:0-12073 GCA_026546465.2 Palythoa caribaeorum | reverse complement strand
TTCAGTTTATTTCCAAATAAATATTTCTTCGACATGAATTTGCTAACATTATTATTGCCTTTTCTGTCCAACTAGTTGGGTGATACTAAAACAATTAGACCCTTCGCCCTCAAGGGCCACTGATCAATAGCCCATTCGGCTTCGCCTCATGGGCTATTATCCGTAGCCCTTTCGGGCTGCAGGTCTAATTGTTAAATAGATAGTGGGTAGGGTAGCCAATCAGAGAACAGCATTGGTAATAGAACGCTAGTAGATTTATACTAATAGTCATTACTTGTGGCTAAATGAATTGGATTCACGCTTCGCGCTCATCCAATTAATTACGCGTTATGATAACAGACAGAATTAGTTTCCACTCAGTCCTATTACCATTACTTGTCGTATATATCTACCCTAAATATGTAATAAATATTTAAGAAATAAAACACGTCTCCGTGCCTTCACAACCTTGTGAAAACCGAGGAGAATTCGAGAGCAGGTCAGTGAAAGCCCGATATGCAGTCGAGGGTTTTCATCTGCTCCAGCATGTGAGTCAGTAGAACTTTTGGAAGACAAAAGGAAATTTAAAAATAGTAAGAACAGACAAGTGATCTAAACTGAATTGAGCATTTTATTGCAGCTTTCATCGATGGGCTTTTAAATTTTAAATTTAGAACTATTTTTTCAATAGAGTTTTCGCAGCTGGTCTGAATTCGAATAATTTGTCTTAAATGCGTCTTTTAAAATTGTGTTCTTTGCCCGTATCAGCTAAGACCAAAACTATCATAAAGTTAAAACATCAACAACCAACAGCAAACCAAACAACAACAAAAAACCTTGATGAAAATAGATTTGAGTCAAAATACGGTGGAACGATTTGGAAAAGTAGGTAACCGCATAGGCCGATTAAAATTATAGAATATTTTCGCCTGTTTTAAAAGTTTGCTTTCATTTCCCGAGAAGATAAAAAGATAAGACGTCTTTATCGAGCGAGAACGACTTTGAAAACACGAGTGAATTAGTCTTTAATTTTATGGGGCACATACAATTATTTGTTTCTATCGACGAGGGTAAAATTTCTTCAATGAATGATTTACTTATACTACTGATCGTATGCGGTTCGCCCCACTGGAAACCTGACTGGCACGAACGTCAAATTTAATTTATTCATTTTATCGATCACTCGACTGAACTGGTCAGCCGCTCCAAGCCGTTCTTGTTCGTGTGTTTGCCGATTTTCAAAGTAAAATTAACAACAAAGGTATTTGGCGCTCGTCCACTTTTATGAAACGAGAAGTAATTAGTACTGTAAGAACGACACGATTTTATATTCATAAGCTGCGTTGCTACGCAACCACCCAACCAGTAAAGCTCGAGAATTTTGCCCAGACTTATTGGAAAAAATCCCCTGTAGTGAACCAATCAGCACGGAGTAATTTGTCTTCCTCGGCTTTTAGACTAGAAGTAACGATATCAAGGAGATCAACTAGGGATATCGCGACTGACTCCTATTAGGAAATAAATCAGACACGTTTCTGCATGCAAATAAAAACATTAATGGTATAAAATGCGTTTTCAATCTTACGTTCCGGTCCAGTTTGATCAGTCACACAAGGAAAAACAACAAATTGATAATATGCCAGATACCCAAAATCTTTCCTTGAAACCAAATGATATTTCACAAAATTTGGACCATGAGAAGAAAGCGTCGAAAAAGCACTCAGTTTCCTCAGCCAATTCACCGCGGGATGAGGGTCTGTGGTACTCCTTCGTCAGCAGCTGTACACTTCATGGACTACGCTATGTCTTCGAAAGAGATGTATGCAGATTTCGAAGAACGCTGTGGCTTCTTATTATGTTGGGCCAAATAGTCTGGCTTGCCTTTCAAACCAACGTTCAGTTGAGGAGATATTTTAGCTATCGTGTCCAAACTAAAGTTACGTTGAAGCACGAGCGTTCAGCCATTTTTCCAGCTGTCACACTTTGCAATTTTAACCCTTTTAACAGAAGCAAAGTGAAAGCAAAATCTGAAAAACTATTGAGGTATGTGTGGACACATAATGGAAAAAAGATGGACACAAACGAATCGTTTTGGAATCAGTTTACAACTTCCGAATTAAACATGACCCAGGAGTATTTAAATGGTGGTTTTGTGCTGGACGACTTAATGCTTGAATGTCGTTGGAGTGGAACAAATTGTTATTCAAAGAACTTTACTCAAATTCTTACTAGCTTTGGATTGTGTTACACGTTCAACCCAGGTAGGTTGATTTTTTAAAAAAAAAACAAATCTCTTATATTACAACTAAAAGTAAGTTGTTTAGATAGAACAATTCGTTATTCAAGTAACTGTACTCAAATTCTCACTAGTTTTGGCTTGTGTTCATAATATATACACGTTCACTGACAGACTGACCCAGGTAGGTAGATTTTTAAAAAACAAATCTCTTATTTCATAATTAAAACTGAGTTTTTAAATTAGAACCCATATATTGTACACTTAGAATACTCCTTTAAAAACACTACATCTAGATTTTAGCTGTACAGTAGCATAATTTAAAAGAATGTTCAATTCATAAAATATTTAAAAAATTTTCTTTATCAAAGCGTCAAAGATTTTGCAGAGAACACATTATTGTTTTATTTCTTTTTTTGGTTCAAATTTAATAACTTTAATACCTTTTGTCGAAAACTTTAAGCCATTAAAAGCAATATCAATTGTTTAATGCTACTAAAGGATTTTTTAAAGTTAAAATTAATTATATGTTCAATGGAACTTTAAGAAATCGTCATTTTTCGCTTTCGCATCTGATTGTTGGCCAGCGGGGACAAAAATATTAATTTGCACTTTAGAAATTTCTATATTATTCTTTGTTATACTACATCATTAAAGAGGATGTGAGAATTTGTCTTTAGACTTGCTGTCGAAGAATTAATAGACTAAAAATTGACACACGCTACTGTAACTATTTATAATGAATTGCGGCGGCAAAGCATTCAATTTCATTTTCGAGGAAGCTTATAGTAACTATACTTGTCAAATTCCTTCCGGATAATTTGTGCACCCCCACAATGTCATGACCACATAAACATAAATTTCTATATCTTAAATTATTTTAATTCGGTTGAAACTTCTTGTAGTTTAGTTCGTCGTAAGTTGCTAATTTTAGAAAAGAACTTGTTTCCGTCAGTTCTAGAAAATGCGCAAATAAAATTTTCAATTACACTCATTATAACAACTTTCAAATCCAACACTCTTTGACTTTGAGCTGCCTTTATTAAATCGCAGAATTGGCAGTTAGCATAGAAGCAAAATTACGTATTGTTACCAAATGAACTTGTCACTTAAGAGAAATGTAAGAGCCACAGAAAACCAAATTCTAATTTCATTTTGTCTTTCCTAGAACTCATTAAGAAAAATTGCAGCTTATCGACAATAAACTAAGGATTTTTTTGTTTTGATTTCAATTCTAGTGTCTTGAACAATTTCAAAAACGCCAGTTTTCCTATTCACAGCTGGACTGTGAAAACATCTTTCTCTTCTTACACGCAAAAGAAAAAATAATAATTTCGGCGCCCTCGGTGTTTGGAAAATGTAGCTTATTGTACTTTTTGTTGTTATAGTGTAAACTTATATACCTGTGTACCGGCAAAATACAAACAGCATTTTTAAAATAAATTAAAATGCCGACTGTGAGGCATGCAAAGCGCTAACACTATTCAATTTGGTTGGCTCAAATATATCTCTGTTTAGAATCGCAAGTCTCCCTTATTTATGATATTATGAATGTTTTCCAAATTTTGATATTTGAGCCAGAAAAGCGATTACTAGATCAATTTCATCTTTTCCGGTTTTGATAACGACTTGTCTGCAATATTCTCAAAAAGTTTCCAAATTACTAACAGCAGCCAGTAATTGTTTTTAGTATACAATTTGTAATATAAATAAAAACTGTAAGAAATACTAGAGGCCATTTCTAAATCTCATAAAAGGCTTACACTTACAGTTTCCTTATACCACGACTTTCCACAAACACAAAAACCACTACTGCTTGACGCTTTATAGAAAACCGTCCGCTTTGAATATGGCTAAGAAATCATCTTTGCAAATCGAATTCTTATCAATAATTTATGCTTTTTTCAAATAGGTAATTAAAAAAAAGATTTTAGAATCAATGGGACCACATGCGCAGAGTGAAAACTGAAACTCCGTTATATTGAGAGAATTTTTGTTTTCCACAGAAACGAACGGCATCGCAAATAGGCAAACTGCTTCGTTGTATACATAGACACTGAAGGTCCCACAATAGATCTGTTTTAAAAAATCCTTAATTTGATTTATTATTAATTGGTTTTAAGTTCCCCATATTAGCGACAGTCATTTTGATTTCCATGTAAAGAATATCAGATCGTCCCTACGGTAACAGAAATGGCTGGAAAAGTTAACCAAGTGCACTCGTATGCTTGCGATGACAATAAATCTAACTCGACTGTGATACCAACTTCCAAAACACCAAAAACCGAGAGATGGCAGAGAATAAAGAATGAGTGGGCCAGATTTGTAGGAGCCTGTACTCTTCACGGATTGCACTATATATTTGAAAGGGACCGTTCTCGTATCCAAAGATCGCTTTGGCTCATCTTTATTGCAGCTGGAATCGGTTGGTTTGGTTATCAATCGTCTCTGATAGTCGTAAAATTTTTCAGTTTTCCAATTCAAACGAAAGCGATGCTGATCTATGAAAGCAATCCCGTTTTTCCGGCTGTGACGATATGCAACTTTTGCACTTTCAAAAGGAGCAAATTGGAGGGTTTGTACAAAGAGATCCTGAACTATTCAACACAACTGCAAAGAAATAGAGGTTCAGTCAATATTTCCAGTGAAACGCTTTGGGACCATTTCAACGTTACAGGACTAAACATGACGCAAAAATACATAGAAACCGCATTTCCTCTTGAAGATTTGCTCGTTGGTTGTAAGTGGAGTGGGACGAATTGCAGTGCAAAAAATTTTACATCATCGTTAACAGGAATGGGTCTATGTTATACATTTAACTCCGGTGGGTATAAACATTGAATTTTGCCAGTCACGCCGAAAGTCCCAATAACCTGTCTAGATGTAAATGTTAAGGCGAAAATTTCGAATAGACCTGACTCTAAACATTTGACTGTAACAGTTTAATACTTGGTACATGAAACATTTGCCAGTCATTTGACACAACACGGGAATCAGAAAGTTAGGACTGAGGTTTTAAAACAAGCAGCCACTTAGCATATGAGCATGAAAGCTTTAATATCAAGAGTCAAATTGAAGTCCCTTTTTACTTCATTCCAATTTCGGAAGTTTTGCAAAGCTCGAATTAATATATAACTTTGCGAGCAACATTAATTTTATTTTTCTAGAAGACGTGTATTTATTCTTGACGTAAGTGCTTCGAATACTGACATCAGCTTCCGTACTAGTTCGAAAAGCTTTGATGGTTACTGTCGGCCATGTTTAATCGGAAAAAATAATAAAGGCAAACGACAAGTGACTTTGGACTTTCATTCTAAGCGCTCGGCACAAAGGATGGAAAATTCAAACTAAAGGAAATGGAAATGTGATAATACTATTTCCTTCAACATTTGTTCTTTGTTTTGTTTGACACCTGCTGACACATTCATGGTCATATAAAACTTTCTGTCTAATTGAAAATCTTAGAAGTTTTCTAATGACGTTTTATCTTTTTAGCCATAATTATAGAACTTAGATCAAACTACTGGCTACGAAGATGTATATGTTTATACCAGTTTATTGATTCATTCTGGCCATGTACAGATTTAAACATAAAATCTTCGTATAAATAGTGCTGGTAAATCAAACTGAAAGCGTTTAATTTTTCTGGCCATTTTCAAATGGCATGTTTGAAATTTAATATCAAATTTTAAAAAGAGTACCAATCGATTGACATATTGGCCTTACTGTGTTTTCGCAGTGAGTACCAATGGATTGACATATTGGCATTACTGTGTTTTCGCAGTGAAATTCTTCTTGCTTTTGCACTCAAGGACTTGTTCATTTTATATATCTTTTAAAAATTTCGATTTCCAAAAACCTGTTCTATACAACTATCTTATTACTCGGTTTATAATTGCTTATAACATGTTAAGGCAAAGTATAATTGAATATATTGACGCGTTTCCTACTGATAACGACGATATATGATTAATGGACGTCAGCAAATAACAGGCAAGCGTTTTTTAATTGACATGGGTAGCTTTATACACACAATTAAATGAAATATATTCATTTATCTTGAAATGAATGTTGCCAACAGCTTTAAATGATGGTATTGCATGCTATTTTTTAATTGCGAGCGAAATGAAAATAGATGCAGTCCATTTATGTCAGCTTTATATAAAGAACGAAAATTGAAGATGCAGTACTTTGAGCCACACATTTTTATATCTCGTGGGGCGTAGCCAGGATTTAATTTGCTTTCGGAGAGGGGGTAGGGTGGGGGTTGTGAAGACACAATGTCCGCGAACAATGGGCAAAAAAAATTATTGCTTTATGGAAGAAAAATTCAAAAATGAAAAGGTGGGATAGGACTCTTCTCTATTGCGTTTTGGTGATGGCTTCACGCTTTGTGTTCGGTGTCTTCAGTTTACTGTGGCTACTGCACTCTTAACTACACACAGGTATTATAATGATTTCTGTGACCAGTACGCACTCAAATACACACGTTAATGGTTTGCTTAGGCCACACAATTAGAAAAAGTTAACTGAGACTTGCTCCGTGTAGCCTGTACATTCTCAATTACAAACAGTAAATGACTTGCTGTGACCAGTGCACTCTCTCGAATACAAACAGTCATGCAATCGCTTTCTGTGGCTATTATTTATACACTCTAAATTATACATAGTTAATGTTACTGTGGCCAGTGTGCACTTTCAATTGCATACATGCAGTCCATAGCTTGCCCATGCTGTGGCTTTTGCACTTTTAGTTACACACAATTAATGGCTTGCTGTGACCCTGAGTACAGACTCTCAATTAAAAACAGTTAATGGCTTTCTATGACCCGGATTAAAGATTCTCAATTACACACAGTTAATGGATTGCTTTGGACGGTACACATTCAAATACAAACAGTGAATGGCTTCCTGTGACCAGTACTTTCTCTATTAGACAATTTTGTAATTTGCATTTTTTTTAAAAAGTTATTACCAGTTACATAGGGTAATGGTTTGCTATTGCGTTATTTCACTCACTCCCAAGAGACGCCAAAGACAAAAGGCGGGGGAGCCATTTTGGTGCCAAAAAATAAAAGAAATTGTCAAAATTATTTTGTTCAAGGGAACCAATAGGACAAATGAATTAATGAACCAATGCAATATGTGTTTCTCTTAAGTAGCTCTTGTTTTGCTTTTGCTGTGATTCGTTTCTTTCTCCTTTGAACAGAGGTTAACAAATTTCATTTATTTTTATTTTTCCTGGCTCGCCTCGATTAGGTTCTGCTACCTGCGGTGCCAGGTCTGTTGTTACTGTATCCTGAGCAAAATATAACAAAGTTGTTTTGTCTTGTCTTGTCTTGTCTTGTCTTGTCTTGACCGCTATGACGTCAAGTGAAACCTATCTATTCGCCCTGCAGGTGTTAACGGTCATCCTCTCTTGAAAACGAGGCAGGCAGGGATCGACTTTGCCCTTAAACTAACGCTGAATGTAAACCAAGACGAGTATTTTGGTGAGGTTACTGATCTGGCAGGGTTCAAAGTTCTACTGCACGACCAGGACAGTCCGGCACTTATCCATGAACTGGGATTTTCAGTCTCTCCGGGAACATCGACCTTTGCAGCCATCCGCAGAAACAGGGTTTGTCCTGAGAATAACTGACACTTGATTCTGGAGCCCATTGTCGCCTAATCTCGTTCATTATGGCATATCATTATATGACTTTGCACTTTCTTGCATTCTGTTTGGTTCAGGCGCATTCGGACTGGTTTCCCGAATGTCCATTTTCAGAAAATTTTTAAAACTCGCAAAATTACTCAAACAACGATTTTTAAGTGCTATTGAAAATTTTACGAAGATTTTTCAACACTTCTAAAGATTTCCAAAGATTTTTAGAATATTTTCAAAAATCCAAAATTGCATAAGAAACAGTTTTTAAACATTTCCAAAGTTTTCCGATGATTTCCGAAAACTGTCAGATAGTTCCGATGATTTCCGTAGACGTAGGCAGGGGATAAATTACCGGAAGTAAAAACGTCATATAATAAAGGAATTATCAACCTTCCTTGCTCAGTCTGTATATAAAAATATCAGACCTCGGTCGTTTTTGTACGAACCTCGCTGCGTTCGGTCCGTACTGTCAAGACCTCGGTCTGATATTTTTCCATACAGACCTCGCGCTCGGTTAATAATCTTTCAATATCGCCCAATGCAGCCCAGTCTTGCTGAATAAAGCCAAATATTGTCCAATATTTCCCTTCGCTTATTTCCATTTTTTTTAACTTCGAAGCCTCTTTCATATTCTTGTTTACTTCACTATAAGAGTACATAACACTTAAGGGAGGTATTGATATTTTATTGCATGATAGTGTTTTACTTAATGTCGCCTAAATGATCGCCTATCGATGCCCAATATGTTGCGAAATATGCCAATGTGACATTGGCTCGCAGAGTAAGCCTTAATGCTATCGACTCATCTAGTAATTCAATGCAGTAATTTACACACAGCGATTCAGCTACAAAGAACACAAGTTTGAACAAGTTTGACAATACATTTGTACAACAATAGGAGCAAAAACGTTTGTGTATTGAAATTGCATTTTACGAACAACTGACCATGAGCCTCTTTTCGCAATCACAAGCAGCAGGAAGATTTCCAAACAATTTGTTAACCTTAGCTTTTCAGACTGTGACGTTTTGCATTACATTCGCTGTGTTTTCGCAAGCGTTTCCTCGTGATGTACATAGAATGCGCAAAACTGGAAACAGTGTAATTTAATGCAACGCACTGATAACGTAACCTAACGTAATCTTAGTAATGTGATATAATATAACATAACGCAATTTAGTACAGTGTAGTGTTCTATAATGTAATGTTCTGTAATATAAATTAATGTCTTGCAATTGGTAGTGTAAAGTTACGTGACGTAACGTAAAGTATTGCAGTGTATTTACTGTACATTGTCGTGCAACGCAATGCAATGCAATGTAATTGTCATGTAATCAATCATTGTAATGAAATATAATGTATTCAGTGTAATGCAATGTAATGTAATCAGTGTAATGCAATGTAATGCAATCATAATGTAATGTGAGATAATGTTATGTAATGTAAAGTAAGATAATGTAAATGTAATATAATGTAATGTAAAGTAAGATGATGTATAATGTAATGAAAATTAAAGTGAAGTAAGATAATGTAAATTAAATTAAAATAATGTAATGTAATGTAATCAGTCAGTGTAATGTACCAGTAAATGTAAGGTATGCTTTCATTCTAATGATATCAACACTAAGGTGATGATTATTTTTTTGATGATTTACACTAGGAAATATAATAAGCTCTACATTCCTGCCAAAACCAACAAGAGATCACTTAAGCGATTTTCAATTTGCGTATTTTTCCTCAATGCCAGGTATAAGAACTAACTTATTTCCTGCATCAACGTTAGGTTGAAAACCTTCCTTACCCATACGAAGATAACTGTGTCAGCACTGTAGCAAGTGATGATTACTTTGTCAAATACACGACGGCCGGTTGTTCTCTCATCTGCCTTACAAAGCACGTGGTGCAACAGTGTGGCTGCCGAGCTGCATTCATGCCAGGTAACTGAAACGTTGCAAAATATGAAAAACGGGGAACAATTTAAACCATAGCTACTATGTCTCAAATAACATCGCCATAGTCATTAGATTGGACTGTTTTTTAAGTTAATAAATGCTGTTTTATCTTATGTTGGATGCACGATAAACGGTTATGATATTTTGTTTTCAGCGTGATACCTCGTCAATTTATTGGTTATTTGCTCATTTAGATCTCAAAGGCGTTTTATTATTAGTACAGAAATTTAAAGTAACCGCTTTAAAAGTTTTCAATGCTTTCTCTGATCGGTTGTAATTTAAAGCAGGCGCGCGCGTAACTAACAGCAGACCAGGTAACCACTGGCTTAATGACTCGATTATAGTTTTTTCTAGAACTTTCCTGATCCTAGCACTGTTCTTTATCCAATTTCTCCCATTTCGAAAAATCAAGCTTCCGCAGGGATAATTCGTTTTGTGGTGCCACCTCAGTTGCTTTCTACAGTAAAACATCGCTAATCGTGTTCCCTTTGACACGTTCCTTACGTTATATTGGTTCAAGGCGTTTGAAGTGGATGTCTTGACTGAATTCGTACTGCAGAAACGAAAATGGCCAGCCATAAAGTTTGTAAAATGTGACTGTATTGATACCTGAACAGACATAAACAATATATGTTGCTGAAAATAAACAGCAAAACAGCTACTGTTCATCAGCACGGTACCTAAACTGTGTGTAATTCTACAATTGGTTTCGGCTCCATTAAATCCTGTACCAATTGAAGAACAATGCAGGTGGAGCCACCCATAACTCGTTTTCAAAATGCGAATTCTGGTTTAAAATAAAAAAGGAATTATTAGTAGGTTTCTAGTGTCATGTAATATTTACAAACTGTCCAATTACCACTCAAAAATTTCATTCCCTATTTTCACGTTATGGCTTAAAATTTACAAAGTTATTTTTTGTCTCCTCTCCCCACTCCTCTCCCCCCATACTTTCTTCTATTCTTCTATTGTCTTTGTTGTTATGCTGATTAGTCTTCTCAGTTAATTAATCGATGATAGTTTTTCTTTACAGTTTCGGCTTGGTGAGAGCGCTCTTTACATACGTTAGTACACTGCCTTCTCTCCCCACTCCCCTCTCTTCATGCGTCAGTATACGTACACTTGTACCTTTTGCCTCAGTTGTTGAATCCAATTCAGTGAAGAAAGAACAAGTTTGACTAATCCCACTTGTTTTTGTCTTCGTCAGCGATTTTCGATGCTGAGATCTGCAATCCAAAACAACAACATCTTTGCTTGGACAAAGAAATAGGTAAGAATATACTAGTTGCTTATTGAGGTCATTCGTGTCTTTTTCGGTCAAACACGCAGACTTACGCAATTGATTGAAGCGGTAGGCAAGAACTAACGAGTAATTTATGGGTTTCTTTGAAAAGCCAGTATAAATAGCTCAGAAAAATCTGAGCTCTAGTTGGGAATCGAACCCAAGACCTCCCTATTCTAGGAGTAAAGAATGAAGTGGTTTAATGGCAATACTGACTACCACTACTACAACTGCTCAGTACTACTACAACTACTACTACTATTACTGCTACTACCTACTACTACTACTGCTACTACTACTACTGTCCTACCACTACTACTATTACTACTACTATTACTATTACTATTACTACTGCTACTACTACTACTATACTACTAGTACTACTGCTGCTGCTACTACTGCTACTGATCTGGGTCAAAAATTTTACAACTCCTATCACAGCAAATTACTAGAGTTGCTAAAGTTACTAGAGTTACTAAAGTTTTGCAAATCGCGCCATTTAAGACAACCGCACAAGCTGAGACACGAACATCTATCTCAAATGATCTCATTTGTAAAGAATAAATATTCAGATTTCTGGAAACAAAAAATCGAAACATCCCCTTAGTTAAATTTTTACAAGAAAATAAAGAAGGACTTCTCTTCTGAAATGTATCTGGAAATGGTGCAAAATTTTGAATGTCTCTCAAAAAAGGAATATGTAAAATTTCGAACTAGTAACAGTAGTTTAGTATGCACCGAATTAGGGCTTTTTTTGAGGTGCAGTGAGGTGCACGCATACATTATCCTAGGATGACGTCATACGTCATAAATTATTTTTTTTGTATTCTAAACTCATGAATAAAATTCGGGTTGTATGGGGATTCTATGGGAATTGTATGGGGGTTGTTTTGAACGATTTGCCCAAACTTGCCCGATTATTCTTCTGTTTCTAGTTTTAATTCGAGTCAAACACTATAAATCTAGTACAGCCAGG
>JAOCNB020084007.1:0-12073 GCA_026546465.2 Palythoa caribaeorum | reverse complement strand
CGTAAAGCTATTAGTTCAACTTTACGCTTCTTTACGTGTTTTATAAAGGAGCGTAAATCTGCGATTTCGTGCTGTGTTTAGTGGTCGATTCAAGATTGTCCGAGACAGAATGCCCTGTACCCTGGGTACCAGAGGTCCGAGAGGCCCAGAGGTCCGAGAGGGGTTGGGGAGAGAGAGAGAGAGGTATAGGTATATACCATATGGACACAATTTTGAAAGAGTTTGGGCCGGCTGCAACGCAGGCTAGACTATTGCCGTAATATTAGCAACAGGAGAATGGGCGACTTGTGATATAGTTTATGATTGTATTTACAAATGTGTTCATCCAGACGGCCGAAAACTCAATACTTTTCAACGAGATTTTACAATCACTTTAATTTCCCAGTGCTTTGTCTTTGACTACATTTATGCAGAAATCATCCATAAACTTTATAACAAATATATATATTTTCTATGCAAGAAGAATGTACCTTTATTCCAGACAAAGGGTAACTTGATTCTGTTAAATTTTTTAAGACATTTAATTATAATTAACCGATTTCTCCTGTTATTCATTTTCTACATTACTTCCTTTGAATTTTGTCTGTTAGTTGCTTTTTGTTTTTTTACTGTGTGATTTTGATATCCTTATTCGTTTTCCCCGTTAGTCGATCCGTTACACGTTACTATTCTGCGTTAATCGTTTTAGTAACACCCTTTTCATACGAAGACGAAGCGAACTTAACCAGCTAAGTAATCCGATCGGACCACAAAACGTTTGCACCAACCGTAACCAATTCACTTTGCAATCTCCGGATGTATGTGATATTTAACGTAGCATTTTTGTTCCATTTCGGCAGTCTGATAAGTCGTTTAATACACTCAAGTGGGACAAATAAAGTTTGAAACCCAGAGATTCCAACCCTCCCGTTTTGGCCGGAAACCTCCCGTTTTCATTCAATATCCTCCCGGTTTTGTAACTTTCCTCTGGCAAACGAAGATAATGATCCATCTAGAACCATCCTTTGTTGTTTTTTCTGTGGTATCCCAAGCATGGATACTGCAATAATTATTGACTTGCCAGTTTTGCCCTCTCTGTCAGATGGAAAAGTTAAAATGTATAGGCTGATATGTTACGCTTAAAATTGTCAATAAATGCATTTTAAAATTTTACCAGGTTATCAGAGACAATTTTCCATTGACTGTTATCTCAAAGTCAAAATGCAGGAAAACGCATCTTAGCTTAAAAGCCCTTATTTTAATATTTTTCAGGTAGGACCTGCCCTCGGACCCACCTTCGGCGCTCGTAGTTAAAACCTCCCACTTTTTTCACTGCCAAGGGTTGGAATTTCTGGAAACCAAAAATCTCGTAAAAACAAGCACGAGACGTGCCGCTGGAATTAACTATGATATATAAAAATGTGTTTAACATGAGCGGCCAACCGTCTTAGATTCTTCGATATTCTTCGATTTCGATATTCGTCTTGCCGGCAGCTTAGGCTAAATCTTGATTCATTTCAAAGTAAAGGCAGAGTTTGAACTAAATACTGATTAACACCAAGGACGAATACAGGAGCAGGGAACTCATGATTAAGTTGTAGTCATGGTTTCATGATCGCTAATGAACACCCTAGCTTATTGGCTATGCATAATGCACATTGTATATACTAGTAGTAACCTCAGGTTAGGAAGTGTGGGCGTATATAGCACTTGGCAAGATGATGGGAAATGTTTTTAAGCTAATTTAAAAATCCCAGATGGAAGTGAGCCTTTGGATATGGTTGGCATACTAAAGATAGTCTTTCTTACAGCAAACAAACAAGAGTCAACAGGCTTTGAGTTATTAATAGGATACGAAGTTACGATGTAGTGATTTTGGATGGAGCTTGCTCTTGATTTATGCAAATCATGGTCTATTGTTTTATAATGCTTTATTTGAGAAATGGGTGATTGAACGACAAGTTTTATTTATGTTAATTTATTTTTTGAACAACTTTATAAAAATTGATGTAAATTAAAAGGGGTCTGTATCTTTCAACAATGTTAATAAATAGCAATAACTTGAACAAATAGTTTCTTGTATATGTGTAACTGTTTTTCATTATCCTAAAAGAATCTTGGAATAGGTATCTACTCAAGTAATTAACAAAACTTTCAAAAGGATCCATATCAATATCAATGTGAACAAACAAAGTGCAGTTTTGGATTTTATGGCATGTTTAAACCTTTTCCTTGATTTCCAAGATGAAATTTGAGACTGAGTCAACTACTAAGGTGATTTTTTCAAGACTCAGGGACACGGCTTCCTTAATGTCATCTGATTTGTCATCGATGGTCATGTCGAGTCTTGATAGCAAAGCTTGCATAACTTCAGTCAGGGCTTAAGCCAAACTTGTTTTCCATTTAATTCGATGCACAATCGTGCTGAAATTCCTTGTTTAGCTTCCCGTACTTTTTGGGAAGTACGACAACTTCGCCAGGTGAAGACAGTGCTACCTACTGAGTAAGGCATCTTCTTCGTACAAGCTTGAATTTGGCAAGTCATGAAGATATCGACTTTGTCAGCAAAGAGAAATTCATCAACAGTTATGGTTTGCTGGAGATTGTTCAGACGTTCAGGGCCTTGAATGTTATCAATCTTCATTTCAATTTCTTCAATGGTTGTTGTGGCTGTTATACCCTAGTTGGTGTTCCCTGAGTAGTTCTTGAATTTAAATTTTTCAGCTCATAGGCTGTTGCGTTTTTGCAGTGTGTAATCCTTTTGCAGTGTGTAATCATGTCATCCCATAGACAGTTTTGCAAAGTAAAGCGAATATAAAGCGATTACTAAACAACTATAAAACGCTAAGAACAATTAGTTAAGGCATAACAATTAGCTAAGGCATATAAAAAAACTTAGCTTACCAATTTATGTAGGGCACGGTTCAGCTCTCTGCAGACTCACTGAAGTATAACACAAGCGAACAAAAGCTAACACAAACAGCGTGGAATTCCCTCAGGTACGAAGGCCTGGAAACCTGTTTGACAAATTGTCTAATATCTTGTCAGTCTGCTTTCCTCGCATTCTTTACATTTTTGTGGAAGTCGAAAACTCTGAAAAGCAGTCTCGCCTCGCCTCTCGTATTCCGCGGGACCAGGCCCCTTGCCGTGTTTCTGTCAAGATTATACTTGCGTGCTCCTCTTGCCGCCCGAAATTAACTAATAAGTAGTTTAATTTCACCTTAGCTTATTGGTTATGCATAATGCACATTGTATATAATAACTCATAAGTAGTTTAATTTCACTCAACACAAGCCTGAAGATGACAGCAAAGTCGAAAATGTTTAAAAATATATTGAACCTTGTTGGCTCCTTTTTGTCCACACAAATATTGAATGTTCTAAACAAAAATAATCAGTGCTTGATCCCGTGGCCTTATCAGACATTTCTGTCTCTGATTACAAAATCAAACTTGCATGCAATCGGAATTTCTGACAATTTTGTTTGAGATTCACTTGGTTTTTTAAAACCAAAACGGTGACACGATTGCGTTCGAACTGATGTGTGTGGCTGGGCTTTATTCTGCACAAAAACTAAGAAACAAAAAGAAAGTCACGCAACAAAGAAAATAATTGATCCTTTGTTTTGTCGACCGAAGAGCAGCGCCGAATTAAAATTCTAATTCAAAACTTATTACTGAACAAAGAGCTAAAACTGAACTTACCATGCGGTGAATACTCACTACTTGCTGCGGAACTCGATCAAATAAATTACAGTGTACTGTCTTCCTTTTTGGACGACTGAGAAAGTCAGTGAAGTTTGTTATAAATATGCACACGATCCCAACCTTTTTCACTCGACTGGTTCAAACCAGTCTAGATGTTGTTTGAAGTAGTGGTTCTATGATATTTGGGCGCTCGTGCAAGTTACCAGCAGAGAATATTACCGGCTTCTTATTGTTCTGATAACTAATTCGAGAAGACTGCAACTTTTGAAACAATAGTGTCATAATAGTTAATCACGCCATTCGAAGTTTATCTTTTCAGCTCGTCTTATTGTTCCGTTAAGATTTTAGTTTAGGGGAAAACAAGGTAGTGACTATTTTCAATTATTGGAGATTACGTGGATGCCAAAAAAATAGAATCAATAATAATAATATCATTGTGTTAACCTAAATTAACACCTATATAAAAGTGGTTTTTCATCTTGGTTCCATGAGGAGACCCTTTTCCTGTTATTGGTCTAGATATATTAACTCATAAGTAGTGTAATTTTACTCAACACAAACCTGAAGATGACTGCAAAGTCGAAAATGTTTGCAAATATATTGAACCTTGTTGGCTCCTTTTTGTCCTTACAAATACTGAATGTTCTAAACAAAAATAATCAGTGTTTGATCCCGTGGCCTTATCAGACGTTTCTGTCTCTGATTACAAAATCAAACTTGCATGCAATCGGAATTTCTGACAATTTTGTTTGAGATTCACTTGGTTTTTTAAAACCAAAACGGTGACACGATTGCGTTCGAACTGATGTGTGTGGCTGGGCTTTATTCTGCACAAAAACTAAGAAACAAAAAGAAAGTCACGCAACAAAGAAAATAATTGATCCTTTGTTTTGTCGACCGAAGAGCAGCGCCGAATTAAAATTCTAATTCAAAACTTATTACTGAACAAAGAGCTAAAACTGAACTTACCATGCGGTGAATACTCACTACTTGCTGCGGAACTCGATCAAATAAATTACAGTGTACTGTCTTCCTTTTTGGACGACTGAGAAAGTCAGTGAAGTTTGTTATAAATGTGCACACGATCCCAACCGTTTTCACTCGAAAAGCAGTCTCGCCTCGCCTCTCGTATTCCGCGGGCCCAGGCCCCTTGCCGTGTTTCTGTCAAGATTATACTTGCGTGCTCCTCTTCTCGCGTGCTCCTTTTGCCGCCCGCAATTAACTCATAAGTAGTTTAATTTCACCTTAGCTTATTGGTTATGCATAATGCACATTGTATATATTAACTCATAAGTAGTGTAATCACAAGCCTGAAGATGACTGCAAAGTCGAAAATGTTTGCAAATATATTGAACCTTGTTGGTTCCTTTTTGTCCATACAAATACTGAATATTCTAAACAAAAATAATCAGTGTTTGATCCCGTGGCCTTGATCAGACGTTTCTGTCTGTGATTACAGAATCAAACTTGCAATCAGAATTTCTGACAATTTTGGTTGAGATTCACTTGGTTTTTTAACACCAAAACGGTGACACGCTTGCCTTCGAACTGACGTGTGTGGCTGGGCTTTATTCTGCACAAAAACTAAGAAACAAAATGAAAAGCACGCAACAAAGAAAATAATTGATCCTTTATTTTGTCGACCGAAGAGCAGCGCCCAATTAAAATTTTAATTTAAAACTTATTACAGAACAAAGAGCTGTACTTACCATGCGGACTGTTCCAGTCTCTAATTGTACGTGGGTAAAAGCTATATTTATAAGCATCAGTTCTAGAAAATAAAGGAACAAAAGAGTGGTCCTGCGTAGAACGAACTGATCTTATTGGTCGAGTTATTTCATTTGGTGGGGAAATTGCAATTGATCCATTCATGATTTTGTAAAAAATTGTTAGTCTGTTCATTGTTCTTCGCGTAGAAAGTTTATCCCATTTTAGACTATTAAGTAGGGCCGTAACACTTTCTTTTTGTTGGTACGTTCCTGTTACAAATCTTGCTGCTCTCCTTTGTACTTTTTGATTTCTACGATATTCTTTTGCGTATATGGGCCCCACGCACTAGCCGCATATTCCAAAACTGGTCTAACTAAGGTCTTGTAGCAAGTTTCCTTGGTTTTACTAGAAAACTTTCCGAGGTACGTCTGATGAAGAAAAGTATAGAATTCGCTTTCTTTGTGACATTGGCAACTTGGTCATTCCAACGAAGATTTTTGGATAGATGGACTCCTAGGTATGATTGAACATTCACAGATTTAAGTGGTGATCCACTTATCTTATAGGTGTAGAGTAAGGGTTTTTTCTTCTTTGTTACTCGCATATCATAGTACTTGGAAGTGTTGAATTTCAATTGCCATTTATCTGCCCACAAGAGGAGTTTGTCAAGGTCTAGTTGGAGGTCATTTGCATCGTTTGGGAATTTTATCCTTTTATACAACAAACAATCATCGGCAAAGAGCCTTATTGATGATTTAATTTCGGCTCCTATGTCATTAATATATATTAGGAACATAAGAGGACCCAATACAGTTCCCTGGGGAACTCCTGATTTAACTTTTACTACCTCAGACTCCTTTCCATCAACCACTACCCTTTGTTTTCTTTGTGTTAACCATGAGCGGATCCAGTTTATGGTGTGTCCTCTGACACCACAGTGATCAAGTTTGTGGAGGAGGCGTTGATGAGGGACACTGTCAAATGCTTTGGAAAAATCTAATATAATTAGATCAGTTTAACCACTATCATCCAAGGTTTTGGCTAAATCATTTATGGTAATAATGAGCTGTGATTCGCATAAATGATTCCTTCGAAAGCCGTGTTGGAAATTCACCAAGTAATTAGTAGTATTAAGATGGTTCATAATTTCGATTTCAAACTGCTTGGTAACAACTGTTACCAAGCAGTTTGAATACTTGTGCTAACAATGCTTTTGATTTATCAGTATCACCTTGTCTTCTAGCTTCAGTAACAGAATTGACAAATCCTGTAAATATTTTCATAGGCTTATAATTAATCGTTCGGGAAACAGCAGTGACTTCCAGGCCATGTTCAAGATACCACTGGGATAACATTTCAAAAGTGGAGCATACAACAGAATCTTTTTAGCTGATAAAGCACCAATCAGTTTTTTCTGACCGATTTCTCCCTGTTCTTTCGAGGTATTCTAATATCTCTTTTGGAATGGCGACTTCGTCTATTTCTTTGTTATAAAACAGAGGTGGCATTTCCTCAAACTTTTCCCATAAATCTTTTGGCACTTCGATATCAACCTCTGCAAAACCAAACCATGTATCATTCTTTAATTTCCTTAAGAATCTTTCTTTTTTATCCGGTTCCCAATGATAGACAGCACCGTTGCCAATTGGCATATCTCCAAGCATATTAGATGGATAGAAGGCGTTGGCATCGTAACCAAGTATTTTACGACATAGTTTTGCGTCCTTGTATTGATGCGATCTAATTCATGTAACACCTGCTTCATGATATCTTGTGAATACTATACTAGGGCCTCCGGTGACACTATCTTTTAGCATTTGGTAATCTTCTAAATTTGGCGCGTAAAGTAATTCACACCTGGAAGTGACAAGGCATCTTTGAAGATATCAATTTCATATTGAGTATAGAAGTCTCTCATCTTTTCTAATGCTTCCAAGAAGGGAATGACATCTAAATTGTTATAATACTCTAACCAGTCACTGAATTTTTTTAATATTTTTTTACTTAAATATTTCTTTACAGGATTTCCATTCCTCGAGGGATAGAGTGAGTCCATTCTTTAACTTTGAATACCAATTGGGATAATCAGGCAAACCAGGATGGTTTAATTTATCCACCGAATCAAACCATTCGTATGGGAACCATGATTTTGCATATTGACAGTCATAGGCTTTAGCCCATGAATCATAACTGGTCCCTGGCCCAAGATAATTAATAATGTCAAGAATTTTAAACCCAGGAGTATTCAGAAACATTATAGTGTTGCCTTTCTTATCTACTTTGATCGATTTCACTGTAGTCCAACATATTGCTCCTACAAAGTGATTTGTTATCAAATTTAGGTCATACTTTCCAGAGTTAAAACCAAGAACTGGTACTTGATCAATCCATTCTTGAATTAATATTCTTTGCTTTTTAGATAACATTTCAAAATCTTCTGGAAGGAATTTTGACCTCATCTCTTCTCTAATGTTTTGTGCTAGATCTTCAATGGTTTCCAAGAATTCTTCAATCAACTCTTTAGGGTCAGTATTACATAGATGAATCGGTTCTCTTTCAAGGGTTGAGCCAACAGAAACAGAGATGGGAATGTGATTGTTCTCAAGGGTAAGATCTGCAGTCGGATTGATAGCTGCTTTATTATCGAAATATGATTCATGAAGCATGAAGCATGAAGATAAGAGTATGAATATTTCTTAGGTACTTCGGTCGGCCAATATCTCTGATCATGTTCCCAAAGTGTCACAAGTTTGTAACCTGCTTTTTCGATTTTGTTTTCATGAGATAGTGTTGTTTGATATGCTTTTTCTATGGTAACGTCCTTATAAACAAGGGACTGTCTATCCTCCGGGTAACAACGAAGACAACCATACCAGTGGCAACCATGAAATTGACATACGGTTTTACTTTTAGGATCATAGCCATCAACAGGTAGGTTTCCAATGTATCTTTCACCTCCACTGCCACGACGTAAATGATGAATATGCGCGTTTCTTTTTTCAGATTCATACTCAAGCCATTTGATAGCTTTAGTGGATTGAAAACTTGCCGTTGGAAAGAATGCTTTCTCAAAGGATGATTCAGGAGATTCTATGTTTTTATTATTACATATCACTTTTGTTTCTCCTTCCTGACAACGAGAAGCATGACGATATAAATTTAATACTTAAATCTAGAATGACATTCACCACATAAATATTCATGAGATAATTTTTGAATATTGTTGATATAAAAGGCATGCCCTTTGCATATACCAATAGTCATTTGATCCTCGTAGTGAGCCGGCATTTTTCTCAGTAGCCAGTTTATTTCTTCAATATAGCCTTGGCTAGCTACGCTATCAGCTTTTTGAACTGGTTCGTAAACTCTTATACCAATTTTAAAATGCTTTTCAATTTTACGAAGATCATTTAAACCAACTTTTCTCATGTCACCATAATCTGTTACTAATTCTATTGCTCTATTTGTACTACGATCTGCTCTAGCTCCGTAGAAAATAGCTAAACATCTGAATAAACAAAGATTATCATTAAAAGTATCAAGAGCGAACAAATGTTTTTTATTTCTTAACCAATCAGGAAGTAATCCAGTTCCTAACAAAGGTTGTCTGTCAAGGATTACTTTGAGCTCAACTGATATAAATCTAACAAAAGTCTATTTCGTGTTAGGACGTTCAATTTCATTAATTGACAACCGTCTATTCTCTTTGTCAAGCAACCAGCTGGGGGCGTGTAAAGCTAAAGGCACGCCATCCACTGGATTTATATATTGAAACCAAGGTGATCCTGTTTCATTTTTATGAAATAGAATTACTTTACCATTCTCAATATTACGTAAACGATACGTATAAGAATATCTCAAATAAAAGCTAGTTTCTACTCGATTTTGTGATTTTTCAATCATTCTATTTACCAGAGGGTTTTCAAGTTAAGCAAAGAAGGTCCATTTGTGAAACCTACGACCACTGACTTCTTCTCCTTCACGTTCCCGATCTAGTTTTCTTAGAATTCTAGGCCCTTACTCAATTACTTGTCTAGCAAGACTCTTTTCTTTTTCTTTGCTTTTCCGCAAACTTTACATGGTTTAGGTTTCCTAGTCCTTTTCCAATTCCAAAATTGATGCCTTCCGCGCATGTTATTTTTATAACATACCTTTCCACATGGCTCACTTTTACCCTTAGCAAGCCATATACATTTGTTTGGGATTTTCTTTTTAATTTTTTCTTCAGTCATATTGATTTTTATTCCTATAGAAGTTATTTGTTTACTTCTACTTTTGATTTACCACCCCATCCGTCTTGCGGCACGAGTAATAAAAGAAAAGAAACGCAGCCCAATCCTTAACTCGTTGCCTTCCGGCACGAGTAAAAAAAACGCAGCCCAATCCTTAACTCGTTGCATTTCGGCACGAGTAATTATCAGTTTCCGGTTATTGGTGCCAAATTATAATTAATATGTGATATATATTGTCTATCCCGTCCAAAAAATGTGCTCAAATGCCCCATCTTAGGGTCATATATTAGGCGATAAAATGGCCCTTTTCCTCGATCATACTTAAAAAATACGCTTATTGAACTGAAATTGAGGAGCTTTGGAAATGCTATTTTTAAACATACTTTGTTAGCACGTGGCTTTTGCGGGCACTACCACACCAGTGACAAATGTCACTAAATGAACATGATTTTTTGGCAAATTCCTCTTTGCTTTTCGATCTCCGTGATCTCTGCCATAATTTTGATCAGCGTATATACCAAAATGCGGACCATTTTTTTTATTTTCAAAGTTTTTCTTTAAAAATCTTTTAATACTAATTTGCGACTGCAAAACTTGGTAGAAGTCTCGGAATTAATTGTCTGAAAATTGACCAAATCCGATAGAATTTGTAGCCTTCAAACAAATAATTAGAAAATATTATTAAAATTTTCTCGCTTTTTCCGTCCATGCCCAGGATAAAGACGACACTTTGATAAAATAACGACCATAAATAGGAGCATGTTTTATTGTATTCTAGTCAAACTGGCTGGTTTTAATTCACTGATTATAAAACAATGGAAAGAACAAAGGAAGTTTGGGAAAGAAATGCTGCGTTGACATATGCCGAGAAATGAACAGAGCTCACAATGTAAGGATAGCTTTTGCAAACAATTATTTGCTCAGATATGCTCCAATTGTACCCGAAACTAAACTCATGCAAAACCTTTTGAACTAAAGAAACTCCAGCAGCAGAAAGTTTGGTTTGCCACAGAATTGCTTGAGAAGAGGTATTTGTGGACAAATTAACAATTAAAGTGAAACGTACAAATGAAGCAAACATTGCGTTACCGCGGCACCGTGAGAAATGAAAACAGCTCACCAACCGGCAAGAAAAGCTTTCGCAAGGAGGCTGAGACAGTTTTTCTCCCTCGGATAAGAAACAATTATTTGCCTTAAAACATAAGTAAAAGAAATCAGTTTAAGTATTTGGCCATCTCAGTGCAGCAAAACTCACCCGGCTGCAGTACATGTATTTTGCATATTGATAGTAAAAAAATATTCATCGTTTCTGTTGTTTAAAATACCAGATGCAGGTCAGTTTCTCACGAAACAACAGCTAAACCATGGGTAATTTAATTTTAAATCCTCAATTTGACTTGTAGTCATGATTATTTTACTTCCAAGCGTTTACGGTTCATTTGTTTTGGTTACCGGTGGGACCGCCGTTATTTTTGTTTGCCATCAAAATGGCGAATATTTGGAGCTCTGTACGGCACGCAGTGAAGAGTGCCCACAAATTTTCTTCGATAAATTTTTTCATTGATGTTAGTACTTCTGAGTTATCATAGATTCATTTCTAGATCAGGTCCCACAGTGGAGAAAATAGCTTTTAACTTTAGGTATGTCACGCTTCCCACATTCCGGAGATTGGTAGAAGGTATTTTTGGAAAATTCATAACTCCGGCAAGCTTTGACAGAATGAAATTGTTAAACCGTTAAAAAATTGAGGAAAGACAAAACTTTTGCATAAAAAACATTCAGCTTGTTAGAATAAAAATCTGTGTTTTGGCAGCTTCCGAAGTTAACAGCAAAATTTCAAAGTCTGCAAGGGCAAATTAGCCGTTTTCGAGGTCACCTTGAAAGCCGTCTCGTAAAAAATGAAAAAAATCGAGTTGATTCAAATAAATGCGATATTTGTACATTGGATATGATGGTTGACTTTCACTGAAAAAATGAGGCCGATTGGTGAAGGTTCGAAATTTGCCTTATCCGTTCTTACGCGGACAGCCTCTTAAGAGCGAATGCACAGAAAAATCGAGCAAAATCAGCAAATCGCGGCCACAGCTCAAAACTTAACCTACCCTCATTTTTAGTTTATAATAAGGTTTTAATGAGTTTATAACACTGCTGATGTTAAAATTTCAAAATACGACCGAGTTTGGAAATTATTTGAGATTTTCGATTTCAACGGTCTGCGGGCCTAAAATTAGCCGCTGAACACGCGAAAACAGTCCGGTCGAAGAATTGAGCTGACTTTCATAAACAAGCAAATATATTGGCAATTTTCCACTTCTAATCCACAAAACAGATATCTAACAATTTAAAAACGGCATATTTTTTAATTTTAAGAAAAAAATATCGGCGAACGAGCAAAATTCTGATACATAATTTGCATAATGCTTCTAAATACAGCAATTTACCGCTA